>JAABKJ010000718.1:0-45982 GCA_011634705.1 Andricus grossulariae | reverse complement strand
TGTAAAATCGCCAGATAGTCGGATAGCGTCACCGTCGTGCGGTAAACAAACAACCAGACAATACAAATCTGTCGGTTGTCTTACTATTTTAATCACATTTAATTCAACAAAACGGTCTAATTCCTTTTCAAGTTCATCTGAAACCGGGATCGATACACTTTAAAGGACAGACTGCAGAAACGGCTTGGAATCGTCCTGTAGAGGGATTTTTTTTTTTTTTTAACTGCTTTAATCCGTCGAAGATTCCAGGAAATTCGTTTTCAACGTTAACTTCAGTACATGATTTTTCATGTACAGCTCAACTGTCTGACATTAGCTTCAGGTTCAAACTCTTTACGACTGGCAGTCTTCTGCCAACTGAATCACGAACAATTTTGCCAGTTCTATACGCCTTTTCCTTATATGTATCAGGTACAAAATTTAGCGGAATACACGTAACGTCTGCGCCCGTGTCTTTGTAAAAACATCTTTTGGTACAACATTTTTCTATTTTCAAATAAAAATCATAATCTGAGTTATTGGATACATTCTTTAAACCAATCGAACCTAAAAAAATGCTCATTCGCAGCAAATACTTTTACGAAATTGCCTGGACCTTCGCCGATTGCACGAACATACTTACTTCTACAAGCATGGTCCCAATGAACTACCTTTTTCTACTTCTGCAATTCGAATTAGCCGCGGGACATCTCTTACCATGTGCGTGACTGGGAATACCGCACCTAGAGCACTTTCAGTTGGGTTGCTGCCTCGACGTATTTTCTGATGATTTGCCTTCCTTTTCCTGGGCTGAGAAATCCTGTTTCTGAAAGTACGTCGCAGAGTTTCAAGAATCTACACGATTTATTAGTGCAATAGAGTCATCCATGTGAATGTCTTTGCTCTCCCTTGCCTGAGTTTCAGCTTGGCGCGCGCGATTCTCACAGCTTGATCGATCGTGAGATCTGCCATCAAATTCAAGCGGTCAGAAACTTTCGGGTCAGCCGTTCCGATCGCAATCTGATAGCGGATGAGCCCATCTTTCAGTGCACCATATTTATATTCTTCAGCAAGGGTGTACAAGGCAGTAATAAATGTGTCTACAGTCTCACCAGGCTGTTGCACTGGCGCACGGAACGTATATCGTTCATAAATAACATTTTTCTTTGGTGCAAAATACTTGGTGAATTTAGTTTTCACAGTTTCATAAACAACGCGATCTGTAGCTTTCGGAGCTATACGTGAGAGAATTTCGTACCCGCGTTCTTCCATTAAGAGGCAGAGGAGGTCGACTTTTTCTTTTTCAGATGTCTGGCTTTAACCGGCGACCTACACAAACCGTTCAAACCTTATAATCCAAGGCATCCACTTTTCGGGCTGCTGGAAATCGAGCAAACCAGGCGGTTTTACGTGCAATGATGCAATGTTTTGAGTGCAAAATTTTCCAGTCAAATGACCGTCCGTGGAGGCTTGCACGACAGTTACGTATTAAAACATTTTTTTTTTATCTTCTTTATTATTTATTACTTTTCGATCGTTTTTAGACGTTTTGAATGTTTGAAGAACAAAAGTTTTGGGCGTTTTATGAAATAAGTAGAATTTGGTAATTTTTTTCATATAATTCAAATTATTATTTGAGAACTCTCATTTCGCAATAAAAATTAATCCAGAATGTATTATAAAATGATTGCATAATTTGAAAACTGCTCGTTTTTATGAAGGTTTTTGTATTATAGAAAATCATTTTTTGTCACCAACGTTATAAAGAATTTTTGCGCTTGACTTTTCTTCATTGCTAATTACCTTCAGATAGTTGATAAACTTCTCACATATTTGAATGAAAAAAAAAATCGAGCGTTATTTGAAATAAGTAAAATTTACTTCCAGCTCAATTCCAAATAACTTTTTCTGATTAAAGTCTCGAAGATTTTAAATGTGCCTTAGAACTACCAACTTATCGTCAGAAATACGTCTTCATTGAAGACACATTAAGCTGAAAAATAATTGGACGAGATTATGTAATCAAGATCCAAGTACATCGACAAGGCCGTAGCCAGACAAATTTTTTAGGGGTGTGGGGGAGGGGGTATAAGCAGGAAAAAATTTCGAGGGTGAGAGGATATGCGGCAGACAAAATTTCTGGAGGGGGTTATGCGGCGGAACATAGGAGGTTATATGTATATTATGTACACGTTTTCTAAATTTTGGGAGGCGGGGAGGAGTAAAACCGCATCATACCCCCATCTGGCTACGGCCTTGTGCATCGATAGTGAAATGAGTTGGAGCGCTGGGTAGAAGATACATTTTTAGGTAGGGTTCGAATCATCAGCGAGTTCAATTTTCCAAACTTTTCAAACATGCAGTTATATATGTAAGTTAAGATATTACTTTTTTTTCGTTCAGAAATCGTACCTAATAAAATCCAATTAGAAAGTTCACAATTACCTAATAGAACACCACATAGAACCAGGAACAAAACCCGCTTTAAAAAGTAATAAGACCTGATAGAAACCACGTCTGATTAGGTTTCTATTTGGATCCTAATCGGCATTTTTACTAGTGGAGTATCGAATACAAGACAAATCAGATCCTAATAAGATCCAATTCCAAAATCACTAGATATAAACCGCACAGAAGCCGGATTCAAATCCGGTTAGATTCCACTTAGAAACCAATGGCTGAACAGTACGAGTACCGAATATAAACCACATTAGATTCTAAGAAAATCCAATGAGAAAGTTCAAATTTATCAAATACGAAACCACACAGAAACCAGATTCAATTCCTATTAGGTTCCAGTTACGAACCAATAGCTAACACGGCACGAGTGCCGAATACAGAATACATTAGATCCTAATAGATCAAATTGAATAGTTCACAATTACCAAATAGAACACCAGCAACAAAACCCACTTTCGAAAGTAATGGGACATGATAGAAACGACATCCAGCTCAGAATTTCCTCCTTTTACTCTCGACAAATAATTTAATATCCTCTTTTTGCATCCGGTGCCTTTATGTCTAGAGGCTCCTGAGAGAAGAAAGGAATGCAAAATTGAATCACACCATTTTTCGGATTAATAACCTAAATTGGAAATGAAGTGAAAAATAATTGCAAAGTGGTGTTGCAAGTAATCGCCAAAAACATCAGTTCTGCTAAAGAGCTGACGTGATAGGAAGATTTGGCTTCTACATTGAGAATCGGCGACAACGAATTTGTGGGAAACATCTACTTCTATTTCAGTTTACGACCAAAAAATTGTTTCATTAGTTAACGTCTTTGATTTTTCATGAAAGAACGAACCTAAACATCCGGAGAGTCCGTAAGCTCATCAACGTTCATCACAGGGTCTAGTCTGAACTCACTGATTTGGCAAGGGAAAGGGGTAGCTGGAAAAGGGAAGGGGTGTGTCTTGTGTCCCGATGCATAGACACAACCTTCATAAATCCATATTCAATTCTAAATTTATGTAATTTATTTTTCGAATAATGCAAGATTTTATTACATACTCATCATAATTAGAAGGTCTTATTTTTTTTTGAAAACTGACTATCGCGGGTTTCTTTAAACCCCACGTTTAAGGACCCCTTCAATCCATAAAACAGGGCTTACTATGGTGTCTATCTACCTGTCGTCATTGTCGGAGTCGTTGTCGTCTGCTCAGGTGTAACTGCTTCACCTGAGTGTATACCGGATAACCCTTGCAAGACTAATCAGATTAGGGTCCAAAATGGCACACAGTTTGAAGAACAAAAAAAAAAGATATTTGCCCATTGAAGATCAACAAAATTGTTACTACAAATTTTTTACTGTGGTAAAAACGTCTCACGGTACAAAATAAATGAAGACAAGAGTTGTACGCCGACAAATGGCTATACATTTTTCATTTATCATTTTTTGACAGGACCGAGTCAAAATTCGTTTATTCAAAAAATTGCTTTATATTTTCAATTCTTCAGTTTTTGGCAGGACGCGTAGCTTTTGCCTTAATCAAAAAACAAATATTCAAAATTAAAAATCAAATTTTCAGGAAAACGACACAAGATATAGAAAAATCAATAGACAATCGTTATTCGCTTGATAAAGATCTATAAATTTGTTAATAAACATTAATTATAGAACAACTTGTTTTTGTTTCAATCTAATAAAAGACATCCAAATCTAGAAATTGTGTTTCTGGAAAACGACACAAAATACGAAAAAAAAATACAAATACAAATACGACAAATAAGGTAAATGCACTAGTAATTGTCTCCTTGAGCCCAATTGGAAATTAAGAATGCTTATAATTGTATTTGAAACAAAATTCTTATTTTCACAAAGGGCTTAACCGATTAAAGCAGATATCGAAAAACACAACTTCGATCACTTCACATGATATTTGATTGGAGTCAATTTTTGTTTACGACTAAAATTCAGATTTTGCAAATGCGTTAGTGATTGTCAGGCATGTAACAATGTGTTAACACAAGAAAAATATACTAATTTGATAAACGATTTTCAAACTTACCTAAAATCACATTTTTTATCACACCTGGCAAGAGCGAGTCTTGTTATACAAAAAATATTGGGCCATCTGACGATAACTAATGCAGTGACGATTACCAGTGCATTTACCTTATCTCAAGAACGGAAAATCTGAATTTACATTCAACTTCAGGTTATTGTTAAACATAAAATATGAACAAATATGACCCTGATTCATATTTAAAAAACTAAATATTAACCAAAATAGAGTACATTCCATTTTTCGTGAAATTTTGCTATTTTTCCTCAGTTTTATGAAATTATTATTTTCAGGAACAGTTTCGGGGATGGTCTGCAAGTAGCCTTGATCCTTAATCGGGTGCCTTAAACGTAAACATTCAGACCTGTCTGAACCGTTTTCAAATATAATACATAATATTGCGCAATAAACGCGCGTGAGCACCCGCGCACTGTTCCTTTCCGCTATGCTGCTGGTGTTTTCAAGTATGAGTGGAAACCATCCCCTGCCTCGTGGGCTGCGGAACTGCCTGGGCTAGCAATTCTAGGAATACCGTAAACCGAGCGTCTTTCTATCAGGAGTGGAGTGTATGGATAATTTAAACGTCTGATCGAAAGCCGAAAACACCTTTGGAAGGTGCACATTTTTGAATTTTTTTAAAACCATTTTCTAAATAATTACATTTTTTATGTTCTGCAATTGTCATAAGCAATCGTAAACAAATATAATTATTGCATTGGATGAAGAATTGATTAGCAGAGAACTTCAATAGTGAATAAGAGAGCATTATTCAGAAATATTGAAGAAACATGTTTATTTGAAGTCAGGTGTAATTTTTTTCATTAGATTTCATCAGAAGACGCAGTTATAAGGCTTTTAATGCACTTATTTCAAAACTTTGTTTCTATATGAAACTGATTTTTTACTTTAAGCATTACTTGTAACGAGAGGGATGAAAGGTGTACGGATAGAAAGTAAGCGTGTGCTGTTGGGAATATGATGAGGGGGCTAGAGGTGAGGAATTGGGAAAAGAGATATAGGGGATTCTGGTTGAGAGAGGAGAAATATAGAAGGCAAATACGTTGTGGTAAGAGGTGAAGTATTTGCGGAATAGAGGGGGGTTAGAGATGTGATATTATAGCTATTGAAGTGTAAAGTGGAGAGTGGAAAAGAGGAAAAGAAAGATTAATTTAAAAGGGTGAGAATTGGATAGACGAGGAGAAGAATGATGGTGCGAGAGAGAATTCGTAAAAAAGGAAAGAGTTAGAAGAGAAAAATCAGGAGTAGGGTAGAGGAAAGAGTGAAAATGTAAGGGGTTGTAGGAAAAGGAAGAATAAGAATAAGAGGAAGAACAGCGAAGCAGATAATCAGATAGTTCAGAGGACAGGGGAAGTACAGAAATAGGAGGAAAAAATGGAGGGTCAAATTCAAAGGGTGAGGTGATAAGGAAGAGGAAAGGGGATTAGGTGTGTTGGCGTATTAGGAAGAATGTTTGAATGCATGAGAATGTGAAGCAAAAGTCAATCTCCTTCTTTGATTCTAAGAATTGATAGCGTAAGTGCTTAGTTTTATGGTTTCGGTGTCGAACGACGAATGCCATGATCTGGAGTATAGGGCTGGCTGTTTTAAAACAAGGCATGAGTGTAAAACTTTTATGACCTAAGCCTATGACCTTAGTTATTCGATTTGATGCACTCTCAGGAGTAAGACCTGCCTGTCTTCTGCAACTGAATAATCTGTTTCTTTTTAATAAGCTAAAAAGAAGAGTTTTTCACTTGTTGAAATTCAGTAATTTCTCATAGGTTATGGGCCCAGAAATTCCCTATATTTTTGGTGTGTAAATAAAAACCTGTAGTCATGAAACTGTAAAGAAACAGTGAAGATTGCACAATTTCAAATTGTGGAGCGTTTTTCAAGTGATAAATGGCAATGAAAAGTTTAAGGATGAAGCGGAACATCAAACCCTTTGATAGAGAAAAATATAGTGTTCAGAGGTCTAGATTACGTGCTTTTTCAACTGAATTAGACGTTATTGAAGTTTTAGATAGTGAAACTCCGGTTACGGTAACTGATGAGTGGAATAAAGCTGAGAGGACTCACGAAGGCAGAGTGTACTGCAAAAGAAATTGTACGTAATTTGGACGTTGTTTATGAACGCAAAAGCCTTGCCACTCAGTTAGCTCTCAGAAAAAAGTAACTCGGATTGAAAGCTACTGGTGGTACACTATTGATAAAACATTTCACATTTTATTACGATTTGATTACTGAATTGACAGCGGCAGGTGCTAAATTAAATGAAACATACAAGGCATCTCATCTACTTCTGATTCTTCCTTCAACATATGATGGTGTAATAACTGCTATCGAGGTATTATCAGAAGATAATTTGACTCTGGCTTTCGTGAAGACAAGACTTCTTGATCATGAAGTTAAATTTAAAAATTAAAGCGAAGAGACGAACGTAAAAGTGCTTTGAGCTGATAATAAAGATGTCTCCACGTCAAGGAAGAATAACAATCAAGTGTCAAGATTATCGAAAAATTATCGTCTGGGACAATTTAAAGAACGAAACTTCAGCTCTGAGAAGAAATCTTCAGAGGTCAAATGCCATCGCTGTGACAGGGAAGGTCACATAAAGAAAAATTGTTACCACTATAAAAAAGGACTTCAATACCAAATTTATAAAAACAGAACTATTCAGAATGTTTAAATAAGAATAAGCCATCGACTTCATTTACAAGCACATCTGTATTTGCTTTCATGACTGGAGAATATTTACCTGAAATAGAAGGAAAAGTTACTTTCCTTCTCGAATCTGGAGCTTCTTATGATATTATAAAGAGAGATGATTTGTTCAGAAGCTTCATCGAATTGCAGCCTCCAGTGCAGATCTGCACTGCGGAGAATGGATCCTTTATGAGTGCGGCAAAGAAGAAGACAATCCAGGTCACAACGTATTTGGGCATCCCAGGAGTTCTGGAAAATCTGCTATATTGTCCTAACATCCCAAATAACTTACTTTTAGCACTAAAAATGCAAGAAGCTGGAGTAAAAGTTGTATTTGATGAAACAGGTGGATTTTAGGTAATAAAAGACGGTAAGATCTTAATGAAAGGTAACCCATTGAATAATTCAATTGGTGTCGATTTTGTTGTTGAAAATATAATAAAAGATAAGAATCAGGCGAATAATATCATATATAGTAATTATAAATTGTGGCACCAATGTTTGGGTCATATTGAAAGATCAAAATTTATAGAATTAAAAATAAGCAAATGATAAGTGATATGAGCCAAATTGATCAAGTGATTACAAACGATAATTTATGTAAAGCGTGCATTAATGGCAAGCAAGCGCGATTACCTTTTGAGAAGTCTAAAGATAAAAGTTATGTTAAACGCCCATTATTTATTGTTTATTCCCATGTTTGTGATCCAATCACTCCTTCAACAATTGATAATGAAAACTATTTTGTGATCTTTGTCCATGCATTTACTCACTATTGTGTTACATATTTAATCACATATAAATCAGATGTTTTCTCAGTTTTTTGAGATTCTATTGCAAAAGGTGAGACTCATTTCAATTTAAAAATTGTTCATTTGTGTAGTGATAATGAAAGGGAATATTTATGAAATAAGATGAAAGACTTTCTTGTGCAAAAAGATATAAGCTATCACTTGACAGTTCTACGAACCCCACAGTTAAATGGTGTATCAGAGCGTATGATTAGGACAATAACGGAGAAAGCCCGTGCAATGATTTTTGGTGCTAGTTTAGAAAAATGTTTTTGGGGAGAAGTGGTTCTAACTGCTATATTATTAATGAAGTTAACACCAACTAAAGCTCTGAAACATAGTAAGACACCATATGAATTGTGGCATAAAAATAAGCCTTATTTAAAATATTTGAAAGCTTTTGGTTCAACAGTTTATGTACATAATAAAACCGGGAAGACAAAATTTGATGAAAAATCCTGGAAGGGTATATTTGTAGAGTATGAACCTAATGGTTATGAAGTGTGGGAGATAGAAAGTGGAAATTTAAGTGTAATTCGAGACGTTATTGTGATGAGACTTTCTTGGTATTCAAGCCTGTGATAAGACCTGAAGGGTTTAATAAAGAAGACTCCCAAAATAAAACTGATGCATCTGACATTCTCTCGAAATTAGTTCAAAAGTCTCATAAATCTAATAATAATAAATCAGATACATTAGAATCTAGAATTGAAATTGATCATAATAAACTTGCTAAATTGGGTAATGAAGTTGAGAAATCTGTCATTGAAACAGAGACAAATTTGCACACTGAGGCAAAATCTCAAGATAAACAATTAGGAGTCGAAAAATTCCCTGAGTCTAGAAGGAGTGGAAGGATTAAGAATAATTTTCGAGTATCATAAAATGAAGGCAATATACCAGACGATTATATTATGTGCGCTCAATCACTTCTATGTAAAATACCCACTTCATTTAATGAAATTGAAAACAGACATGATAGAGTGGCAAAAAGCTATAAAAGATGAATTTGATTCACTTTTAATTAATAACACTTGGACTTTGGTAACGAAACCTGGAAATAAAAAAATTGTGGATTGTAAATAGATTTTTACTATTAAAAATGATGAACTTGGAAATCCATTAAAATTAAAGCTCGTCTCGTTGCTCGCGGTTTCAGTCAAGAGTATCTGATTGACTATAATAAAACTTTTGCGCCAGACGCAAGAATTTCAAGCTTGAGATTCATAATGGCTTCTTCAAATCAGTTAAAATTATTGGTTCATCATATATACGTCAAAAGTGCTTTTCTGAATTGTAAATTAAAAGAAGGAATTTATGTGAAAGAACTTGAAGGTATTAAATGTAAAGACAATCAAGTTTTCAGACTAAATAAAGCTATATATGGATTGAAACAAGCAGCAAAATGCTGGTTTGAAGTATTTGAACAAATTCTAATCGATAAAGGCTTTCAAAATTGATCTGTTGATCGATGTATTTCTATTTTGGACAAAGGAAATATATCTAGAAATATCTATGTGGTTCTCTATGTGGATGATTAAGTAAATTTCGCATGACAGATTTAAATGAAATTAAACACTTTTTTGGGATCAAAATAGATAGAAATGAGGATAGAATAACCTTAAATCAGAGTGCGTACATTAAAACAATTCTTGATAGATATAATAAAGCTCATTGCAAACCTGTAAGCACAACTCTTGAGAGTGAATTTGATTATACTGCTTTAAATTCAGACAAAAATTATGATGCTCCTCGCCGAAATCTGATTGGGTGTTTAGTGTATTTGGTGGTATGTACGCGGTCTGATTTAAGCACTGCAAGAAATATTTTGAGTAGATTCTCGAAAAAAAAAAATTAGGAATTGTGGCAATGTCTAAAAGGAGTATTAGGGTATTTCAAAGGTTCTATTGATATTTAATTGACATATATCAAGGGAAACTATCTGCAAATATTATGTGGTTATGTTGATTCTGATTGGGGCGGTAATGACGAAAATGATAGAAAAAGTACAAAAGGCTATCTGTTTCAGTTATTTAAAAAATGTAAAATATATTGGAATACAAAGAAACAGTTATCCGCTAGCAACTAGTATTAGTATAAATATTTCGAAACCAATAATTAATAATCTACGAAGATAATAACGGTTGCATTGCGTTGAGTGCGTTTAACTGATGTGCATTGCGAATAATCCAACTAGCCATAAAAGATCCAAACATATTGATATGAAATATCTATTTTCAAGGGAACAAGTAGAGAAAAATTCAATAAAATTATTGTATACTCCTACAGGTGAACAGTTAGCTGATATGCTAACCAAGCCACTACCAGCTGTAAGATTTGTGGAGCTGAAAAGCAAAATCTCCACCTTTGATTCTAAGAATTCATAGCGTAAGTGCTTAGTTTTATGGTTTCGGTTTTGAAGGACAAATCCCATGATCTGGAATGTAGGGCTGGCTGCTTTAAAACAGGGCATGAGTGTAACACTTTTAGAACCTAAGTCTAGGACCTTAGTTAGTCGATTGTATTCACTTCCAGGAGTAAGACGTGCCTTTTTCCTGCAGTTGAATAAACTGTTTGTTTTTCAAGAGCTGAAAAGCAGAGTTTTTACTTGTTGAAATTCAGCAATTTCCCATAAGGTGCGAGTATGGATTGGTGAAAGGGGGCCTAGAATTAAAGGGTAAATAGGACAGTAGAGGAGATGCGTGAAAGAGAACAGGGATGAGGGAAGAGGGTAGGGAAAGTAGTGCATGGGCGAGGGCGAGGAAGTGAGTGCATATTGAACTGGGAAATATGGGCTGAAATTAGGAAGGGAGTGTATCGGAATAGGAAAGAAGAGGAAAATATGGCTGGGTAAGAAGGTGGTGAAGAAAGGTAAGTAAGGGACGGGAGCAGAAGAAGGATAATTGGTCGGTTTGAAAATTTAAGGCTAGTGATAAGGGGTGAGAGAAGTATAAGGAGGGTAGGAGGGGGTTATAGAATTGAGAATTTGATAGAGGGAGAGAGCAAATTAAGAGTGAGTGAAAGAGAAAAGCGTCGGTAAGTCGTGATTGTTAGAGAGTAGTGATTAGAGGGTAGGGAATTGTGGAGAGGGAAGAGAAGAGGGATTTAGAGGGGCGACAATATGAAAATGAGAGATGGAGAAGAAGACGCGTGCTCAAATTAATTATTATTAATCATATGTTGATTTTTATTTGAATATTTATGTTATTATTTTGATGATAGATAATGTTTATGTAGTCATAAAATGTATTCTAAATTCAAGTCGCAAAAGGTACATTGAACTAAAAGTACTACTTGTCACAAGATATGCAAGAGAATGAGAAATACGAAAAAAATATCATATAATAAGATCGTTTTTGATATTCTGCCAGAATCATTTTACGTTTCTACATCAGCATTGTAATACGAACTTCACTGAGTATTGTAAACACGTTTCATTCTTCAGAAAGTGAAAACCTGCATTTGAAAGCTTAAGTCGACAGGAAGGGAGAACAGGTTGTGTCCCTTTGAGACATGTTCACGGCGGATATTGCCCAAGTGCATTTGTGAACTTTTGTCATGACGGTCCCCAAAGGAGCGGATAATTAATAAGTTACTTTCCAATGGGACAGATCATTAATTGCGTTTATTGGGTCTGGTAATCTGGCAAGGAGTCGAGGCGTGGCTCGAAGGCAAGAACGCCGGGGTCGGGCTGAGGTCGAGGCAAAACAAAAAGAAGAAAAAGAAGATGAAGAAAAAGAAGAGCGAAAACGAAAAAGAAGATGGAGAAGAAAACGAACAAGAAGGAGTAAAGAGGAAGGAAGAAAAGGAAGAAGGACTGAGAGGTTTAGAGGCAGTCTTTCCAACCGCTTACTTTTTACGAGTCGCACAGATCGGGCCCTAATTATTAGGCCGTTTTATGATACCCGCTTAAATTTCGGGCCTTTACGAGCACGCTTACAGGTGCCTCTTACTATTATATTATATATACGTGCACGACACCTTCAACAAAACGCAACGGGTGGATTGTAACTTTGTTGATATCTTTCATCGCTCGCAGAAGCTTCACAATTATCGAATGCAGAAAGAACTCAAACAACAGTCGTGCGTTAGATCCTTGGAATTTGGAAAAAAGTTATTGTCGATAACTAAGTTGGATCAATCGGAGCGATAAACAATTAATGAATCTAAAATGTCATCCTCACTCTCACCGATCGCCTGCCAATTAGTGGAACAGGCAGATATGTAGAAGGAAAGAATTTTTTCGCATTCCTTACTCGCGAGAACCGTATTTTTTGCGTCATCAAATCGAATCATTTTCTGTGGATAATTTGCTAATAGCATGGAATGAGGATAAAAGATCAAATTCAAAAACTACTTACATACCAAATAACCAGTAATTAGGTGATTTTTTGTATAGTAATGTTGTCATGAACAGCTTTTAATTTCTATAGTACACAAAAATGAACTTTAATATTTTCCTAAGCATTGATATTCCTACGAATTGGTTCCTGCTTTAAATTTCTTATATTTCAACGCATCTAAATTGAAATTGTATAATTAAAATTTGCAGTGCAATATTGCAAAATTTTTCTCTGTGAAAATTTGAAAACTTTTTATATTATAAGTATACATTTAAAAACTTGTACATTCTGAAAAATTAACTTCGAATTTTTTTTTTTTTTTTACTATTTACTCAAAAATTGGAACCATATAATTAATCTTATTTACTTGAAGTTTCAATGAATCAATGCTAAAGTTTGTATAAGCTCCTATACACATTGGTACCAATTTTAATGCATACGACTTGAAAATATACAACCTGATACACTTAAATTTAATATGATCAAAATAGATTCAATTTAAATTTGGAAATATTTTCAAATGTTCCGTATTGTTCAATTCTGACCATCTCTATGTTAAAATTATTCTATAATAAACGTGTTGAAATTAAAAGTGTTTCAGGTTTCACCATATATAAATATTGAAATTTGGAAATTGCATGATTCATTACTCTTATGGGGTTTTTTTACAATTTTGCATTTTCGTAGAGGAAGCTTTGTAATGGTAACGATTCCGAAAAAATGTGAATATTTTTAATTGAACGTTTCTCAATTTCAACAAAACAATTAAAAGGCAGTAAAATATTATATAATGTTTAGGATTTTTTATAGCTATCAAAATCCTTGAAAAATCACTTAAAATCATCCTATAAATATCCTTTGAAATCTTACAAATTCTATGGAGTCACTGCATGTAATTGAAAATACCATTAAACCTTTTGAATCTCATCAAATCGTTTGGAATCTTCATAAAGTTTAGGGAATTATTTGTAATCTCATAGATTTTGGTTTATTCTCTGAAAAGCCCTGCAAATCTTTGATAATATTAAATTTCTCATTGAACTCTTTTGCAATCCCTTGGAATGCCGTAAAATCTTTTAAATCTCTTAAGGTTCCCTAAAACGTTCAGAAGCTTTGAAAATTCTTTAAAATAATTAAAATTCATCGAAATTCTATATATTCCATTGAAATCTGTTGAAATCCTTTCAAATCCCTGCAAGACTTTCATCGGGTCGGTTGATGAGTCCCAGCCCGCATCAGAACGAAAATTTTTTATAAATGAATAATAATATGCCTTCTTCTCTAACCTAAGGGTATTTGAAGAAATGAAATTAGGCTTTGTTATACCAGAAAAAAGAAGAATAAGTGCGAAAATTTTTTCATAAATGTGTTTGCTGAATTGATCAATTGAAAATGATTTAATTTTAATTTCAAATACTTTAAATTTAGAAGAGTTCTAACCTTTTGAATGGTTTTATTTTGTAGTTCAGTATTTAATATTTGAATTAAAATTTTTTTCAGATATCAGATTTGCCGAAGCCGCACTATCCAGATCACTTCTCTGGATCTGCGCCCGTTTGAAATATAGTTAATTTGCACATCGACGGGGAAAGTTATGCACACATTAGATACAAGAAATTTCGCACATCAGTACAGTTTTGACTAATCTCTCTGAATAATGTTAGAAAGTTGCGGTTTTTTCTGAAATTTTTAACTTTTTGTCCACTTTTCACTTAGTGAGGTAACAATTAACAACATTTATCAAACGTAACTGTTTCAACAAATTATTATTGTTTGTAACTATGCTTTAATTTTTTAGTTATAAAGAAATAATAGATAAACATTATAGATCATCATTTTTTGAATTAATATTAATGTTCATTATTTGTTTCTTACTAAAAAGTCAAAGAAATGTTGAAAATTAGAGAAAACCCCGCAGCTTTCTAACATTATTCAAAGAGAATATTATTCAAATTAGTAACAAATTGTTTGAACAGATATGTTTCTTAATTTGAATTAATGGTTGCTTCAAACGAAAAGTTAAAACTCAGCTAGAACATACGGAAAACCCGCGATTTTTTTTACTCTATTCTAAGAAAAAATGGCTAAAAACAATAATAAATTAATTGAACAATTTATTTGAACATCCGAATATGAGTAGAAAGTAGTACTTTACGTATTAGAAGTAATTTGTATCAAATAAAACAGCGAAAAAGTCATAATTAGCGACAAAAACTCTCAAACCCCAATTTTTCACATATGGGGTTTTTTTGAGACTCTATAAAAGAGACTTAGGGGGTGATATTCAAAAAGTAACAATTCATTTGTGTTTCATAGCTAATTGAAAAAAAATGTTGAGTGTCAACTCGATTCACATAATATTAACGATTCTGAATAACATTTTCAAAAACATATTTTTTATGGGCAATACGAGTTAAACTTCATGGGGCTTGCAGAATCTCTAAATATAATTTTAAAAAACGCAGTTATATTTTTGTGAGTTCGAACGAAGAGAAATATATGTATAAAGCTTCAACAACAAATATTTTTTATCAATTCGATAAACCATCTCTGTTGAATTTGTACGCATGACGTCACCTGATGCAACTAATGCGCTGAAAGTGCGGCCTTCATGCTGTTTGTCACGCTTGACTGAGCACCGTCTCTCTCTCTCTTTCTATCTCTCTCTCGATCTAGCGACTCCCCTTATCCAGAAACTGCCGAGGACATCAATTCTAGGAATATCGAAAACAAGATGTTCGTATATTGGGAGTTGAGTGCATTCTCCTATTTTCGTGACAAATCACCTTACTTCCCCTATTTTGAGAGCCTTTCGGGCTGTCACGTCTGTTAAAATATTCAGTTTGTATGTTTAATGTTTCATGCTAGGCTTTTATCAAATAAAATCGAAGACAAATTTTTCACTTGAAGGTAGGAGACGGGCCGTATTTGTGACGTATTTGAAGAGGAGGGGTGGAAAAGTCTTCAAAATAGCGTGACGTACTTTTTGAATGGCTTCTTAGACAATATAAACAATTTGAACAAATGATTCTGAAAGATCGACAGATCTTTCTTTCGCGATTTCAGTGATATAAAAAATTCATTTGTGGATATTTTGCAGTTACTGATTTTTTCCTTAAAACGAGCGAGTAATATTCAGAATATTTAATTACGTACTTCAGTAGACTTTTTTAATATAAAAGAAGGTAATAGGCGGATTCTCAAAAATTCAATTAAATTAACGTACAGGAGAAAAAAAAATCGAGAATTCCGGCAAGTCTGAACTAAAGCGTCATGGAAATGAATATGAAAGTTAAGAGTCCATCCCAACATGACTTTTGTGCGTAAAATCGTCTTTAACAGCTTCACAGAGAGAGAATGGACTCTGGCACGATGTTCTCGAGAATGCTCGTTATGGTAATGTGCATACATTTGGAGACTCTTAAACTTGGACGGAACTCCCACAGCTAACTGAGTTAACTCTTAATTATCCGCAATTCCGACTCCTGTACTCGGGATTTGGTCGGTCATGGCCACAGATCCAGCACCAAATTCTGGGATCTCAAGATTCAATGACGTAGTTTTTTTCATTAAGTCCTACCCATTCTTCGCATAAGAATGACAATGATGAAAATTAATTTTTTAATCAGAAAAACAAATAAAACAGCTCCTTTTCAATTATTTTAAATTATTTTTTTTGTTGCACGCAACTTATGTTGTATGGTGTATTTCTACATTTTTAATGTAAGCCCGCGCGTGAATTTGGCAATAGTAAATGCATATGTATCTGTGAAACGAATCGTGAAAATACGACCAGACTCTCTTTCGTCCGGGACGTGCAATTTCTTCGTTCCATTGTTCCTACCAATGGAAATTTCATCAGCCAACCGAGCACGGAGAGTGCTAACAAAAGACGCGAAAAAATACTACCTTTGATATTAGCACCGACCTTCTTACCGCTTCAACCCCCTTCATTTTCTGTTCAATAAATTCTTTGGCATGAGAAAAAATTGCCATCTTCTTATTTTTTTCTTAACTAATTCATAATCTTTCAAAGGTATTAAAGCGGGGTTGCTTTTAAACTGTAAAATTAAAGCATTACCAGGAATTTCATGACTGTAGTAGAAAATTAAAATGACAGTAAATTTATTTTTCAAGAAAGAATTTATATTTTTTCATGAAAAAATGATGATATCAAATAATTTTGAATGTTACTTGATATAAGACATGTAATTTTGCCAGTTTGAATGAATAACCTAACTTTTGAATTCATTAAAACTTTTCCGATCTCACTTTGAAATTGTACAAAAATTGTAGATGTTGGTAAGGTTCCTTTTGACATTAAACAATTTTCGAGAGCTGGTGTCAAAAATCAAGAGAGAGTTTACGGAAATAATAACTGACTTAGATAAATCAAATAATGGTTATAATAGTATAATTAATACATTTAAGTGTGCGTTTTCATAAATTTCCCTTCCTTTTCTTTTTGAATTTAACTTAAATCAAGTGGATTTCCTGGACTATTTATTTTGTTCTAAATTTGCATTCAGAACGTTTTTTGGGCACGGTTTGTGATAGGAATGATAGGTTTATATTAGGGTGGTCCTTATTCTTCACTTCAAATTTCATGGCGCATTTGAGCGAAATCGGTTAATAAAGGGTGTCCATAAATATATTTCAAAAAATATTTAGCGATTACTTCGACAGATGCCGCTGTGATCACTAATGTCATATAGTTGTCAAAAGTAGACTGTCTGAGGCTTATAGCTATAGTGCCATTTTTCGCGTATTACGTTTCCAGAGTGAGTAACAAGGCAAATCTTATGCGGCAACTGCAAGAGCATTTCACAGGACTTCTGACGTCTTTGTTGGTCTTCAGGAACTTTACGGCACTCGTGTTATTAGGCTAGATTACCCAAAACTTTCAAATGGAGGCATGGAGTGGCCTCCCTATTCACCCAATTTAAATCCTGCTGATTACTATTTTTGAGGATACATTGAAGGTAGATGTTATGCAGATAATCCACGACGTGTGTGAAAGAGTTGAAAAAAGCTGAAAGCTATTAGAAATTATCTACGTAACATCTATAATTAATGTATCCCCAAAAATATTAATCAACAGGATTTAAATCGGGTGAATAGGGAGGCCATTCCATGCCTCCATTTGAAAATTTTGGGTAACCTATCCCAATAACACGAGTTCCGTAAACTTTCTGAAGAGCAACAAAGACGCCAGAAGGCCTGTGGAATGCTCTTGTTACTACCACTTAAGATTTGCCTTTTCCGTAAAAGGATTCTATGAGAAACACATTTTGTTCAATGCTTAAGTCACTCTTTCTGGTTATAAGCCTTAGACTGTCTACTTTTCACAACTATATGACATTAGTGATCACAGCGCCATCTGCGGAAACAATAGTTGAATATTTTTGAAAATATATTCATGGACATCCTGTATTTAGAGGTCGCGCAAAGACTATGAAGTTTTCCATTGATTTAACATGTAAAAAAGTCAGGTTTTTGTAAACCTAATATTTGAGCGCGATGATATGTTACAAATAGTTCAATATTTATGCCACAAGCTTTTATTTTCTGTCAAATTATTATTAATTGTAGAAAATCTTCCATCATAGGTCCCTGAAGGACCCGGTCTTAAGTCCACTGTACGGATAAAGTGAAGTATAGTGGTTAGACAGGGAATAAAATAAACAGAAAAAAGACAGTATACATAAGTACACGGGACACATAAATTCAGTAAAACTGCCTTTTGGGCTGCTGCTAGCACCCTATCAACTCTTAGGGTCTCCCGGTGACTCCCGGTGACTCTTCAGCCTCGCATGGACGCTACACGTGGGTGAAATCACGAGAGGATGAATGGTAACCTTTTTCGATGGCCACACCCTCATGATTTCTTGCCCTGGCAAACACCTTCAAGATTTTGGTCGTGTAGCCCTGTTGGATGTTTCTGTCAAGTGAAACTATCACGATGACAACTTTGATGTACTCTGACCGTTTATCAAACACTACAAAGTCCGACCTATTGTGAACAACAGGGTGATCCATAAAGATCGTTCAATCCCAGTATAGGGTATAATTCTCGTTTTCGAGTACAGCCACTGAGACGTCCTTGTAAAAGGGCATCCATTACTGCAGTAAATTCAGGTTAAAGGTAATCTGCTGGTGTATGATACCTGCAAGATCATTGTGCCTGTGAGTATACGCGTTATGAGCTAATTTCCTGCAGCCATCAATGATGTGCTCGATGGATTCATTGGGATCACCACATAACCAGCACCGATCCTCCTCAGTTAAGTGGAGTATATGCTTTTGGTGATATTTCGTGGTTATTATCTTGTCCTGGATGGCTATGGCAAATCCTTCCGTTTCAGGAAAAGGTTCGCCTCTCCGTAGTCACAGGTTAGATGCATCACTATCTACGTTGGGTTGATCTCGTACACTGGGATGTTGTCCGTGGATGACTTCTGTCTACATAACGATGGTTCTGTTCAAATTTTCCAGGTTGGTGTTGGACTATTTGATCAGCCTGAAAGAGTAGATGAGGAGCGGTATCGCGTAGGAGTTAGCGACTTTGATTTTGTTGGACGAATTGAAGCTAGTTTCCAGTATGGCTTTCAGCTGCTTGATAAAGGCGGTTGTAAGGCCTTTCTCAACAGCAGCATGACAGGGCCCCATCAAGTAGGATGCCTAGATATTTATAGGGCTCATCCTTCGTCATTGTTTCAATGTTCGCCTGACTGTCAAGCCCCAATTCCGCATTTACCATTCTCCGTTTAAGGTGCAGTATTCTGCACTTGGCTAGCCCGAATTCTACATGGATGTCGTTTGAAAACTTCAGGATGAGATCAATTAATTCCTGCAGCTTTTTCTTTCAGCTAGCGTACACTTTCAGGTCATGCATTCATATGAAGCAGGTGGTTAAGATTGTATCCCATTTTGCTTTTCATTACACTGTACCCATAGCACATGTTGTTAAAGCTCCTGCTAAGTGGGTTTAGAACTAAACAGAACCATACGACACTAAAGTAGGTACCATGGAAAATATCGGTCGTAATGCGCAAGAGTCTGAAGATCCTCGGTATACTACGATCAAGGTACTTGAGATACGTACCCCAGAGGGTCATTGTGTGACTTAAATACTGAAACACGCTCGGGCAGATCTTGTTCGTCTGGAGAATCTCAAGTAAATAATCGTGAGATACCGAGAGAAGCGCTTATTTATAATCAATGAATGCCATGTACAGGTTTCGCTGATGCTTTCGCTTCTGCTTCACGATAACACTGTTAATTGTTAGCAAGTTCTTGCATCCCCGAGAGTTGCAACGACATCCCTTTTGCTCTTCTGTAAGGTTTTTGTTGGCTTCACAGTGAGCGTAGACTTCCCTTATGAAAAAGAAGTATTGGTAAGTATTGGATCCAATGCTTTTTTCGCGAAAAAGTATTGGATTTCCAATACTTATTCGTGAAAAAAGTATTAGATCCAATACTTATCAATACTTCTTTTTCATAAGGGTTTGTCCGACATGATGGATAATAGGCACCTATGAGTTGGAAGATATGCAATCGGTCGAAAAGCCGATGGACTGTGGGTGTCGGATTTTTTGAAAGCATGTACGTGACACCTTCTGTCATGTCAGAGGTCGTCAAGGCTGGGTGATCAAGCATGTTCTGAAAGCACCTTGCCAATGAGCCATGTAATACTTAAAGTACTTGTATCAAAAGTTGTACACCATTTTCGGACAAGGTGCTCGCCACTTTTTTGCCTTTTTTAAGACTCCATACACATCGGAGGATGTGAAGTTTAGGACCTCCATTTCTAGAATGCCTGACATGCGACCCATTTCGAGGTTGAGCTACGCTGTTTCCAGGTTGCTTACGTTATTCTTCCCCCAAAGCTTTTCCCAGTAGGCAGCCACTCCGTCAATCACTTCATCCATGGCATAGTACCGTCTGATGTTGTGGAAAAAATATTGCGTGACATGAGGATGACTGCCGTGCTTCCTTGTGAGGTACTTCACATTCTTTGCAACTGCGCAGGAAAATTTGAAAAGTATTTAAAATTATAAAAACGACGGTGATTTTTCTTAAAATAAAAATGCTCATTTCTCTGAAAACATACGTCAGATACGATGAAGGTTTACGCTTTCGAGTTGTTTCTTTTCAAAATCTTTATCAAACTTTTCTCGACCGCTTCTTGATGTTTCGCACCTATGCACTAATGTTAAGTTCGAGATTCGACGTCGAAGCATGTATGTTGGCACTCGATGCTATTAAATATCTGCATGAATGTCGTCTTTCGGTAATCTGTTGCAAGCAGGAGTTTCGATATTCTGCAATTTTCCATTTTCCCGACCAAATATTCAGGCGAATGCAAGCGCTGCTTATAAAAAGCCAGTTGTAAACATTTAGAGTATTCTTGAGAATGAGAAACCCACAGGATTGATTACTTCAGACATAGTTTGGAGACTTATGAGAGTTTGAGTAATTGGGGGTTCTGGGAAAAGATGTGAGCTAAAGGGTTTAGTGTCTGACCATATTCTGTGAAAGAGGGGTTTTAGGTATGTAAAATCCCGGGAAAGGTATAATTGCGCTTCGCGTAGACCAACCCTTATTTCAGGTTGAACATACTTTTTTGTATTTTTTAATGCTTTTTCAGGTTGGGCAGCTCGAGATCTTTGGCGGTCAATTAGAGTGGTTTAACGGGCATTTAGGAAAGAGATAAGCGACCTGTATATATAAATATAGTATATACCCTTTTGTACGCAAAACAAACTAGGGTTACATTTTTGTTAAAGGTAATTTCCTTTCTTAACTCATTTTGGACTTTGGTTATCTTCACTTTCATGATCAATGTCCAAACTGAAAAATAATTAAATTCCTTTCAACATTCGTCTCACTTGATATCAAGCAATCATGGTTCCATTTTTTAGTGCATTTTGGCGACGTTTTTTCGCTCAAAATGAAACTGTATTTGTGTCTGCGTACATCATATTCTTTAAGATACTTATTTTACATACATTTTAAAATATTGTAACTAATAAATGAAATTTTTATTTTTAAAATATGCATATTGTATTTAATATCTACATTTCCTATGTGGAAACTTTTAGTTAGCCTCCGGAGGCTCTACGTAGTTAATTTCTTTATTATGTAGGCCCTTCTTCCGTAAACTATGAAAACCAACATAGTTTCAACAAGATCACCCTCATAAGCTCTATATAGGTTGCCCTGGAAGGGCCAAAAAAGGGACCCTCTATAGGATTCAGCTAAGCCTACTGCGCAGTCATTATAATTTAACTATTTCAACCATTTTAATTTTTTGTAGATATAAGCAAATAAATTAAATTGTATTTTCTTTCAGAACCCTCTTATAAAAATTCTTGACGAAATTATCAGAGAAAATTCGCACGCATCGAGAACTGAATCCTAACCTCTCATTTATAAACAGCGCACTTCACCGACTGCACTCATGTAAGAATATGATTCTAACTTTACTACAAGAAGAATCACTCATTCGCATAGTTTGATATAGTTTATTATGAAATTTTTTTAATAATGAGAATATTTCATTTCTCGTTTTCAAAGCATATTCCTGCCTTGAAAGTGGTTGATTTTTATCAATAAGGTAATCCATTGTTGTAAAAAAAATCGCTTTAAATTATTTTTAACATCATAAAAAAAGTACATGAATAAATACACATTCAGCACTTTTATAGACAGCAAGAGATATTTGTTTCTTCCAAATCATGTTCAAATTATATCGACAGTCATATTCTGCAATGAAGTTTTTTTTACCGAATATTATTTTTTCATGTCATATAAACAAATTATATTTGAAAATTTACAATTATCACATTTACAGACAGAAAGAGAATATACTATACACTATGAGCATATTTATAAATAGGAGTAAGTCGTTTTTTCATTCAGTTATCTTCAAATTATATTGACTGTGATATTTCCTGATGAATTGTTGTCTCCCAATATTATTCCTTGATTCAACAAACAAATAATATGAAATGTGTACAATACAAATAATTTGATTATAAAATTAACAAATAGATGACAAATGTTTATTTGTATTATAAATTGCTTATATATTGGATAACAAATTCTTATGATTGAAGCTCGTCATTTCTGTAAATGCAACTAGCCTTTATGCTGAAATATACTTTTTAAAAAATACATCATTTTTACGCAGTTAAATAATTAAATTTAAGTGATACTAAAGCATAAAGGAAAAGATTTTCATAAGAGTATAAAAATAAAATTGTGAAAAATAACATTTTTCGATATTTTTTTCTAACATAATACTTTGAACAATTGAAAGTGTCGAAAATTGGGCCTTAAAGGTACAGATTCCTTACAAATGTACTATATTGATAAAATTGTTCGCCCAAATTATATCAACATTGATTCGAACCATATTTTTATAGGACGCGTAGTTTTTGTTTCATTCGTGAAAAACAAACTCAAAAATAAACAAATTAAATTTAAGGAAAAATGACACAAGGTAAATAAACTGTTTATTGACAAAATTATTTCCCTAAATCTAAATCAAGTCTAAAAATTTGCTTCTGACTTTTTTTCGATATTATGCGTCATTGGAATACTCAGAGTTGGGTGTGCATCTCTAGTCATGGCTCCTAGAGCAGATAATAATAATAAATATGGAATGGTTAAAATAAGCATAAAAGGTAATAATGGCAACAAGACTGTACCAATATATAATATAGATTACCTAAATAGTCGGATTTCTCAAAATATTCTATTCAAACGGCGTTCGTTAGATAAAAATTATTCAAACAATTACCAAGTCGCATCAATTTTCAATGAATCGTAATCGAACATTAATTTGTCTCACATTAAATTTTAATGAGCTGAACGCTATGAATTATAAACGAATGACTTTTGTTAATTAATTTGTTGATATTAACCTGAATATTTTTTTTATTTATGCTTACCTACTGGAAATTATTGCCAGAGAGTTTCGCCTTGATATAGGATCATGTTCAATCAATCTAAAAATCTTAAAAAAAAAACACTTGTAAACAGTTTAAAAAAATTCAACTTTTTGTTGTTAAATAGAACGTTTTTAAAAACTGTTTGCCAAAAAAGTCTCCTGCAAACGTCTTTGAAATTAAAAAAAAAAACTTTTCTAAATCAGATTAAATATATAAGCTGTAGACTAATTGGTTCTTTGCCTCACTGTTCGCCACCTGCGACGTATACCATTCCTAGCTCCTACAATATTTATTCTACAGGGTGGAAATTTGGCATCATTTTCAACGATTTTATATATTCGAGTCATTCTCTAGAAAAAGCACCTAAGTCGACTCAAGTTTTGACACAAAATTGGCGAAGAAACGTTTAAAAATGTTTTTTACGAACCAAAATTGCAATTTCGTGCCAAAACCTAAGTAGACTTAGGTGCTTATTCCAAAGAACGGCTTATTTAATTTCTACTTCATAGTTTTTTATTCCTTGCCAATTTATGTCATGTCTTACAAGAAATGCTGATCTGATTGTTGCGTAATATACATCATTTTAAATCTTCTAAATCGTATATGTAATACCATAAATCTGAAGTAATTTCACAACTTCTGTTTGGAAGAAGCACAGACAAGAAAGACACATAATTTTGAAGGACGAATGAGATAACGTGTAAGAGTATTATAGTTTATTACACTGAAAATATGAATGTATAGCCTTTGCTAAAACGTTACTGTATTGATACGAAAACTTGTATCACTATGAAAAAATAATTTACTGTTACATTCTTAGATCATTCTATTCCGTATCAAATTGATATATGCAGATAACAGTGAAGGTCAGGCGAAAATACTGAAACATTCAGAAGAATATTCATTAATTGCACTAGTATTGAAATGTTTCTTAAGTGTGTTTCATTTATTTCAAGAACGTGAGGACCATGATTGTTATTCTGGGTTTCCTTCTATTAGTTTTTCCTAATCCTATTGGTGAATATAATATCTATAATTTTTAGTTAGCTTGCAATAGCAACTTATTTATTTCCTACTCGAAATCGTTCAAACTTTCTCTTCCAAAGCAAACTGGGGTCAAGCCAGATTTTCTTGTTTAAATTTCCCTATAGAATGCTGAACCGATTACAATGCTTTTTTTCGATTCTGTATTGAATGTAAAAAAATGTTGTGTAAGCCGATTAAAAAAACGGTTTTATCCTTTGTAATTGACCAAAAATATTGAAATGAATTAATTTTTTGATAAAAAAGGTAATTTTTTTATTAATTTCTTTAGTATATCAAGAATCATTATTAATATTTATTAAATCTATTTAAAAAATACAGTGTAAGATAGAATTTTCTTATGTTCTTTTGCGTGTGGGAGAAACCAACGAAAGTAGAAAATAAAGATATACTCTGACGACTTCCAGACTATTAAAGAAGTGTTACTAAATGTTTTTCAAAATAAAAAATGTAGTATTAAATTTCGAGATTTGTACCAATTCAGGAAATTTGGTCGAAGAATACATTAATGCATGTATAAAAAAATCAGTGAGAGTAATGTAAAAAGACTATTTTTAAGATTTATGATAGAAATAACATTTTGGATTGGAAACATTAGATCCAAATGTGAAGAAATTATAAGACCTACCGTTGTTATATTTTTACGATTGAATTATTCTAATGATCATGTTATCATTGGCAATTGATCAATCATAAAAGGAGTTGCCTCATATTAGTGGAACCGCAGAGCTCTACTACTACTTCTATGAATACCCTTATATGTAAAATGTAAGCCTCTGTAAATAAATTATACGTGTGATCTCAAAATCACGTAGATTTATTAGCCCGAGCGAAACTTGCCCGTCTATTCCACTAAGCCAGAGGCTTAATATTTTGTTGAGACACAGATGTCCGGGGAAGGGTTACCCCTCATGTCATTTCGTGAGGAAAAGTTGCCCGGGATCAGAAAACTGAAACTTAAGTTAAAAGAAAAAACTAGTATGGAAATAACCAAGGAAACTGAAATCAGTGAAATGGATACCATTTAATTTAGGGCGCTCAGCCTTCTCTTCACGGGATGATTTTTAATTTTCTTTTCTAGTGAATGAATTTAAATATATTTTTTCAAATCTGCAATTTAGTTAATTAACTCAATAGTTGGTATAAAAAATAATTTCTCACTGATTCATTCTTTTTGCAGAATTAGGTTGGCCGCATGAAAAAGAAGCAATACATCCTCCTCCCATTCGACTTAATGTTCATCATTACGAAAGTTTAACACGTCCATTTATAATAGTTGGCTTACGAGCAGGCTACTACTCTGTGGGAATAGAAGATGGTTACATTATTGGAATAATCAAAGTTGGGCATTTGTGTCCATTTATTGCTCCTAGGGCGGATCTTGAAAATAACTATGGAAGAATTAAAATACGCATAAATGGCGACAATGCCAACGAGACTGTACCAATATTGAAAAAAGATCCTCTTAATAGTCGGTTTCGTATGTTTTTCCAGGGAAAGAACGTTCGTTTTGCCCAGATACACGAATGATTTAACTTATTTATGCATGGACAGTACTTTAGATAAGGTGTTTTCTTTTTTGAAATGAAAAAAAAAACATTTTTGACAAATCTAAGCGTATGCACGCTTTTTGGGTACGTTGCTGTGAAACTAAAATGTAGATGGAAAGAGAAACTAATCCTGGTCCAGGTCTGTCCATACACGGACCAAGCATTGATCCAGTCCTTGCTTATCTTTTGTTAAAGAATCAGAACAAAAAATTTCCAAACATATCATGTCTCCACATTTTGGTAATTTTTATCATTTCCATTCCTTGACTTATTCAGCAGTGTAGAATTGTAAGCAAGAAATATTACAATGATAACGGTAGAAAGGAACTTTAATTTTATAATCTTTTATCTGTATTTGTATTGTTTATTTTTCACGCAATCGTGCGAAATTGCAATAAAAGAGATGTATGAAGGGACTCAAATAATTATGTTTTGTATTATATTTCGATGTTTTATAGATAGATAGTTTATTAGTTAATCTTATATGCCAATATTCTTTCAACCATAACATCAATTACCGAATTTGTAGCATCAATAAAATTACAATTAATTAAATAATTTCCCTATAATTTTCCGTATGCACTTCTGCACGCCAAAACTTCATTTTCTATTATACCCTCGATTATACCTTTCCGTATGTGTAAAATTTGAAAAGATTTTAAAAATTAATTTAGCGCCTGGCGATTTTAATTGCTAACATCTTGACATTATTTTTAAAGTAAATTTGGAGTGCGATAAAATTTCTACACGTTAAAAGAAATGTAGGATAGTTTGCCCAGGTTTGTCAATATTGACCCAACCTTAGTCCCGTCGTAGCTCGACCTTCTTTTTGGATCAAAAAAACAAAATTCAATACATATGTATCAGGTGCCTAGATTTGTGTTTATTTTCATAATTTTTTATTTTTGAGTTATTCAGCAGTTCATAATTATAAGCAAGAATTAATACATTATTACTATACTAAGGCACGTTTATTTTGTAAACTTGTATCTGTATTTGTATTGTTTATTTTCTACACGATCGCGCAAAATTAAATGAAAAAATAAATCTTTAAAGGGACTTAAATTGTTATCATATATATTATCCCGGTAAGAAAATGTGCATTTTAATGCATTAAAATGATTTCAAATATGGCTGAAAAATGACATTCGTTTGATTATTTGAGTAAAATAGAATTGTTCTAGATTAAAATGTTGACAATTATACTTTACAGAAGAAATTAAATTGACTTCAAAATTCGCCCATGCCTTACAGCATTGAATAGGATTAATTTTCCTTCAGTTTCTACCCTCTTCAACATGATTAAAATGTATTCATTCAGTCATTTAATCTATTCAAATTCGCTCATTCTTACCGGAATATTTTGATGATATATTGTGAAGGAAAATAAGAAATACAGTAACGAATTTTTGAAAAAAATTTTAAACAAATTTTCTTCACCTTTTAAAATCTTTATAAAATTCAAATTGATTATCGATTATGTATGATTTGATATTCGACATTTCGCATTTCACTTCACTATTTTCCTATGTTTCACATTTCACATGAGAATTTCCTCGACGGAGCAGGCAAAGGAAGCTCTCAAAAGGCACTTTAGGGAATCCATCACAGGAGAACCAAAATACAGTTTGATAAAGAAAACCTAAAGAGGAGAACGGAAGGCCTACATGGAGATTGGCCGAGTAGACTGTCGAAAGGGTGCTCCAGACAGGACACCTTCAGGTTGCGTGGCTGTCCTGACATGTAAGGAAGGGACCTGACAGTGAAGTATGAGGGTCCTAAACTCTGCGCTGCAAGGGAGGAAAAGCCCCGGACCGATCATCGTCCAGGAAATATAAGATATTTATCATTCAGAGAGGCAGTCCCCAAGAGTAAGCCTCAGAGGCCACGTCGTTAGCAAAGCAGACCAAACAAAAGGATTTGGAGGTACGGCGTACTGTTTGCTAGCCAAGGCTCTGAAGTAATGCGATAAGCGATCCCGTAGTCTGATGTGAGCAGGAAGAGGAGGTGAGTTTAGTGGGTATAGCCTTGATCAGGGAGTGCGTCGTGGATGCAAAGATAGGAGTTTGCATTGCTTCGGGCAAGTCAGTTCGCTCCGTGTATTTCGAGACCGGTTAAACTAAGGCTGGGATCCAGGAAACGGGGATAGTAAATCGGTCCAAGGGTATAACCGCTTCCAGTTATTTCGACCCGTCCGAAGACGCACGACGTGCTGGACCATAAACGTCATGGCTATTAATAATCAACAGGAGGGAAACGTTGGTGACAATCTGAATGTGGCCATGATCCTGCTCAAAGACACTCCTACAGGAGATTAATGATCTACAAAGGCAATGTGAAGAAGGAGAAAATCAGCTATGGGGAAACTCGTTAGAATCTCGATAAATCCCACACGAACGCGCGAACAATATCTGGCTATACGAACTATATATAAATAAATTTATATCCATGGGTTTAGAGCTAGGCTGAGGGCAACTGAACTCAACAGTTGACCAGGACAAGGACACTAACGACCCCAAATTACCAAAGCTAGGAGCAAAAGACCGGCAGAGAAGTAAGCCTTACACTTCCTTCCCTGCAAATGGCGAGTCTAGCAGACCCTGGAAGAAATCTGAAAGGGATGGAGACTTTGAATGGATTGCAGTCAGACTTCGGGAGACTTCAGGACAAGCGAAGTGGGGGACTACAAGCAAAGGGAACAAACGCCACAAAGAAAGCAAGAGGGTGAGACTAAGGGAAAGTGTAGGAAAACCTGACTCATAGCGGTATAATGAAACTGGCGGCTAGGCGCAATTACGCACAGTTAGTAAAGAATATTAGAAAAAACGTAAACCGGAAAAACTTGACGTCATCATCAAAGCGATCAAAACCTAGGGAACGAAGGCAGAGAACAGAGGGGAAATTTGTAAAGCCTGAAAAAGTGTTATTAAAAACCCCGGATAAGTCCGGCAAATGTTGCGTGTATAAGTACAGATCGACGACCTCGACGCGACGTGGCGACGAAAGAGGACGATGTTAAGGAAGCGCTGAGGAGTTTTTTAGGTGACTAACTGGTAGAAAGCGTGAGTGTCAACATAAACGCAAATGATTTGAGTGGGAGCTTAATACCTTCTGTTGAAACTAAGGAAACGGCAGATATTAAGCTGGATAAAGCTGCTCGCATCAAAGTTGGGTGATTCAATTGCAGGGAGCCCATCAGGGAGAAATTCTAGAATTGTTTCTGCTGCTTTGGCTTCGGACACATTGCGATGAACTGCAGCGCCTGGCCGATGAAAGGAGCAGACAATGATGGAGAGTTGGCATTGAAGGACAAAAGTCAACGGAATGCACCAAGGAGGCAAAATGTTACATCTGCGCCACAAGAGAAGATCGTAGCATAGAGGACCAGATCCGAAGCTCAGCCAGGTGTAAGTCATGCAAGTTGGCAGAAATGGCGTGTTATAAAAGAGCATGATCGCTATTATATTACAGGACAATCTAAACCACTGCAAACTAGCTTAAGATCTCACGACACATCTAACAGGTGAAGGCTGTAGGATGTTTTCATCATCATCTAGCAGTAAGGAAATCAGTTAGATGCAAATTGGTATTTTGAAATAAGCGGTACCGCTGCTATATAGGTGAGAGATGCTACAAAATTCCTGCGGACAGACATAACAGAGTGACACTTTGGATGATGAAATAGTGATGGCAAGTGATTTTAATGCCAAGGCATGCGATTGGAGCATGACGTGGTCAGGCCCGAAAGAAAGAGAGGTGACGAATATGGTAGCCAGACTGAACCTGATCATGCTGAATACCTGAAACTCGACGGGCTTTAGAAGAAGGGGCTACCGGGAAACGATCTTAGACATCACCATTGCTTCAGAGTGGGAGAAAATAACCAAAGGACCAAGGTAAATAAAACTTGGAATAGGAAGAAGGGGTGGAAATAAGAAAAAATTAATACGGACAAACTTCTTGGATTACGTTTTACCAAAGCAGCGCGGCCATATGTTTGAAGAAACAACACCCATATCAGTTAAGAGGTCTGCTGCAAAGAATCTAGAGGACAATACGATGAGCTTCATAGACCAATGCTGCAACGCATTAAAACGAAGTGAGGCAAGAAAACCAGAAGGGCCACAGAAGGAAGCGTCTGAAACTTAGGCGTGAAATTCTAAGATCCCGAAGAAAAAAAAACTGAAGAAGGCTGAACCAACAAGGAATATACGTGGCTATCCGCATGTAATTACGTATAGGGGCATACAGCCGGATACATCCCCGGCATGCTTAGCCGTGGCATTTTTGGAGTTGAAAGGTGTGATACTTTTTCTTGCAACATGAAATATACCCACTTACAGTTGCTTTAAAGACAGAAGTATATTGCTAATAGATTTAGTATGGGTCCTAATATCATTTTCTACTCAAAAATGAAAATAATAATTTTGATCCTGATAAATCAGAGCAAGCACCGTGAATGAGAGAAACTATGAGCATCTGTATAGAGGAATATCTAGGGCCTTGGGTACCAAATAGTTAGGGGTGAACTTTATGTCCGGGCACCTGTGGGATACATGGATCCCAAAATGATGAAACAGATTTCAGGGGGACTATTCCCCAAACATCCGGATAGAGTCATGAGGGAAATTATATTGACCGAGGAAGTGCCGTTACTTACAACGGAAGAGCTGTGAACAGCTGGAAGAGGAATGGCAAAAGGCAAAGCACCGGGTCCTGATGGTATCCCGACGGAGGTCATGAAGGTCATTTCAAATGAACTCTCTTTCCGTTTGCTTGACATGTTTAAATTCGGGAAGAAGTATTCAGTAACAGATGGAAGATGCAGAGACGAGTGCTGTTGGTCAAGGGGGAGGGTTCACTTGTCAATCCATCGTCCTACAGACCGCTCTGTTTGCTGAATTCTACGGGTAAGCTTTTTGAAAAAATCATTCGATCCAGAGTAAACGCGGCAATATTAGCAGGAGACTGACTAAAAACCAGCATGGTCTTGGAGAAGGCAGATCTACGGTGGGAGCATTGTAGGAAATCCTACAGGAACCCGAGAAAGCGTGTAGGAGTAGGTAGGACGTAGGTGGGTGGACTTTCTAGACGTCCTGGGAAAGTGCCTTAGAGTCCGGGTGTACATCAGGAGTATCATTCAAATACTGCAGTACGATGTAACTAACACGTTGCGCTGAAGTTACAGCTTGAGTAGCCTAAGTGTCAGCTTGGCCATGAACTTTAGAACGGAGTTTCGACGAGTTTATAACCATCGAACTGCCGGATGATACGAAGCTTGTGGGATTCGTTGACAACATTGCAGACAGCAAAAATAAACATTGCACCAAGATCAAAATAGTAGCCCTCACTGGACACAGGATATTCACTTGGCCATTTAGTGCAGAAATTGATAAGAAGCCAACCTTCTGGAAACAGATTTCAAAACAAAAACACAAAGTGCTACTACTACTACTACTGGGTCCTTGGACCAAGACACCTGGCGCATAACAAAAGAAAAAGCGTGGCAATTGTCGCTATTTACGTAAGGACAGTACATTTTTGTAGAGCAGTTGCAAAATGATGCCACATATTAGTTTTTTCAAATATAACTCAAACATATTCACAATTCTACCCTTGGAAGTAAAAAACTTTCCTTTTTAAACACCAGAAATGTGATTTTCCTTTTATTTTCCTTCTTGGATCTGTTTTTGTTTGTATATGGACCTGAAGATTTTCGTGAAAGATATTTTGATAAAAAAAATAAAATAGCGACACGTATTAATTTTTATATATTTCTTTTTTGGATAGCCAAAATTATATTCCTACTCTTGCGCAACCGTTTATTTGATGTCATGGGCAATTAATGTGATTTAAAACATGTGTAGATCTGAAGTTATTCACATAATTTTGAAACACGTCAACCAATTAACACCTTATCTCTCTCCTTTTCATCTCTTATTCACACTTATATCTTCATGTATATCATAATTTGAACATTTCAAACAAATTTGAGAATAATAGATTATAAATTCTCAACAAACAACAAGTTTCACATATTCAAATTTCTGAATTCGTAATATCAGCGACAATTTTTCAAAAATGAATATAAATATTAAAGTACGTGAAATTTTCAGTCGGGAATTATATGTGCAATTATATTCTTCTTCAAAGCTTAACCTTTAATTATTCCTAAAAAAACAATTGCAAACGTTTTCGGCAGTATCGAAGTAAAAAATATTATCGTTACACCAGCGACACGCAAACTTTCTATGCACCCTACGTAATTTTCAATTATCTATCTAGATTCTAGAATAATTTTCCAACAAAACATTTGATAGTTAGGTTTTTATCTTACATATTATAAAAATCACGAACTTTAAAAAGTGTAAACATGCAAAATGGACACTTTATTAAAATGACATTTCACACAAATCAGAAATGTATTCACCGCTTATATTATCGGTTTATGCGTAAAATTATTGTCTGAGGTACTTGTCACAGGCGAACGAATCACATAGACAATTAATCTCAACCCTATCATCAATCACCAGTAAACTGATTTAAAATCGAAAGGTTACTGACGATTGCCCATATATCTTCCAACAAATACTCTTCTCTGTGAAACTGTAATAAATCTAAAGAAATCTCACAACTTCAGAGTGAAGGAAATGGAGATATGAAAGTCAAATAATTTTGAAAAAATAATAAGATAGCGACCAGTATTACAATGACTAGCGACACTGTGAACAATATTCATTAACTACACTCATATCGAAATTCTGCCTAAGTGGGTTTAATTTATCTCAAGAAAATGAGAACTGTGATGGGTACAATGTGTTTCATTTTAGTGATTTACCCTAATCCCATTGGTAAATATCGTAATATCTATAAAAAAAAAGCATTTCTAATTGCAGTATAATTATTTTCTATTCGAAATAATTTGCTGTTTAACTACTCTTTTCCTCCTAAAGCAACATACTAGTGCGGATAAATCGGATTTCCACAGTCAAAATAAGCTAGATAGTGCGATTCTTAGCGGATATCAATGTTTTTTCTTAATCGGCTCTGCATTAAATTTTGAAAAACTTTATCTAAGCTTATTTTGATACAAGCAGTTTCATTTTCAAATCTCAATGAGAAATTATTTATTTTTTATTTATGTTCCAAAACTAAAAAAAAACATCTGCCTTCTTCACGGGCACATTCTCATTGCGCGCGACGTGCTTGGCTAACAAGTTGGAGTGCGCTTAGTGTCTGTGCTTCACCCATATTTGTACATAGACCTTTTTAAATTAAAGGACAAGCCATTGCCAACTGCTATCTGCTGATGTTGAATTTCCTTTTGTTTAATCTCCTTCGGATTTAACGGATATATTCTCTCCACATGCCTCGCGCTTCGCACTCGATTAACGTACACTGGAAATCCCATTTAAGTGCGGTCCCATTAAGTGCGGTTCCTAAATCGTCTTCACTCACATCAAACACAACATTCGTTCGCTCCAAGCGTAAAAATTCAGGGCCGTGTGAACCATTTCTGCTGGACTTGAACGCATGCTAACAGCTTATGCAACTAACGCGCTGAGGATACTGCCCACTCTGTCGCTACGCTGCTGTTTGTCACGCATGACTGAGCACCGCGTCTCTTGATCCCGTGATCCTTGCATCACCGAAATGCCGAGGACTCATGTCTCAGGAACAACTTAAATGGGATTCACTTAAATGGAATTCCGAGTGTATGTGCAAAACACGCAACATAATATATTATGTTGAACTGTATTATATACTAAATGCATTTGACAATATTTATCTGTACCTTCGCCCGAGACTACTCACTTAGATATTACAAGATAAAGTACAAATTTCAGTCTTCATTATTATTGCACTATTTTCATTTTATTACTTACTAGCAATATCATACGCGCGCTATAGCGCGCGGGAAACATTGCGTCGTCAAATAATAGGATACAAACATAAAACAATATTACAATTTAAAATGTGCTTGGAAATTTGGGAAGTGGCTTAGTAAATTGGAAAGCTAATTTAACAATATTCGGTTTTTTATGCTTTTTCGAAAGAAGCCTGAAGAAGATTTGCCCGTTCGTGATATTGTGTAAGAGATATAATAGTTACCTGGTGAAAACATGCCCATAGAAGACACAAGATTCATGAGAGGGGGGGGCCTGATGACTGTTACAAATTTCGGAAGAGTTCACTGGAGAAATCTTGTGAATGGGATAAGGGATGCCTGGTAATGGCAGTGTCTTCGGGGTTCATATACCGAGAGGGCTCAAGACTTGCCCTAATTAACCGGCTTATATGGATATGGACATTGAAACGTACATTGAAACAAATGAGAATACTAAAATGCATACGGGAATGGATATAGAGACAGAAACTGATAAAAAACAGAAGAAGAAATAAGTACGGAAACAGACAAGAAAACAGAAACGGATAACATTTACTTAAGGTCGCTTGCCGACCTCTTCTTGGACTGGTTTACGTTTTCTTTCTCTAATGTATCACGTATATTTTTGGTTGTAAAATAAAAAATATATTCTATTCAATTAACTTTATAGTTAATACATTTGGTAATGTCCTACTGATTCTTGCTATTTGCAGAATTAGGTTGGCCGCATGACGAAGCCGCAGTTCATCCTCCTCCCATTCGACTTGATGTTCATCATTATGAAAGTTTAACGCGTCCATTTGAAATTCTCCATTTGAGAGCAGGATTTTACCGTGTAGGCATAGATAAGGGTTACATCCTTGGAATCCTCCGAATTGGATTTTTGTGTCCATTCATGGCTCCTAGAGCAGATCTTAATAATAACTTTGGAAAAGTCAAAATACGCATGAATGACAACGTGATTGAACCAATATTGGATACGGATTCTCTAAATGATCTGTTCCGCAAGAAATTCGGGCTAAACAGCGTTCATTTTGCCGAGATACACGAATAATGTTTCTAATAATTTTATATTGTACTGCTCGTTTTTCAAATTAAAGAAAAATAGTAAAATTCAAACATATGCAGGCTTTTTTGTTACGTTTTTCTGAAAATATAATGTGAAAGGAGAAACTAATCCTCGTTCATCTTTTTTGAAGAATCAGGACAACAAAATTTAATACACATCGTGCATCCACTCTTTTTCTTTTTATAATTTCCATTCCAGAAATTATTTAGCAATTCAGCATTTTCAGCGAAAAATATTATATTATAAACGGCACTAAAGCGCCTCAATTGTATAATCTTGTAGCTGTATTTATATTGCTTATTATTCAAACAATATCGCAAGATGTAATGTTATGTGTTCCTTTCACTTATAATCAAAAATTTTCTAGTGCATCAAACTATTGTTTGAAAGAAATTATTTGCCAGATTTGTGTGCTTAGAGTGAAATTGGCTTGTGAGTATATTGTGAACCTATTGTGTAACTAAAAGGCGTAGAGAAGCGCGAGTCGATGACGAGTATTGCAAACATACGAGGATAAAAAGACGTTTTCTTCTTGATGCACACATTACCTCATGTAAAAAATGTATAATTTACAAGTTCCTCACGTCCAACGTTTGAAATTAGGTTAACACGTTAAAAATGGTACACGGGGCGACAGCTGATGCGCATGCGCGCAGGACGATCAGAGCCTGATACTCGTAATGTGTATTATAGGCTCATAATCGTGCAGCCCAACTCTCTGCCGTGTAAACGATTAAACGGCTGATAAAACGCGTCAGTTATGTCTCAGTTTCGTAATAGTATATTGTATAACTAGAAGGAAAATAGTCTTTTTATCTGAGTGTAAGTTTTGCAAAAACGCGAGGATAAAAGATGTTTGCCTCCTTGGTGCAAACGATACTTTGTGTAACAAAGGTATGATTTAAAAGTTTATTACGTCTAACATTTGAGCTTAGGTTGACGCGTTCTACAATCGTACAGGGGCGACAGTGAATGCGCATATGTGGAGAACAATTATGATCATCTGATGATCATAATCGTACTCCGAACCATGCCCCACATGCGCATTCATTTTACGTCCATCTATTGTATAAACGGCTACTTTCAGAACTAAAAAGACGCTGATAAAAATCGTCAATTATACCTGCGTTACATGCAATATTTGTTCCTTTCTCAGTCTCAAACTAGCATGTTGTGCAACAAGTGCAGAAAGTGAGCAGTTATACAAACGTCCAGGCAAATTCGCGTAATTGCAATGAAAGTCAGATGCAGCCGCGTGTTATCACTGGTTATTATTAAATTCATACAGTGATTCTAAGCCCACCTCAGTAAAAAAAAATTTATCGGCCCATGCCCAGTGAACTGAAATAGTCCGGCAGCATTCATACTCATGCTAAAGGACTTACATAAATGACACTGTGTTACAAAATGAAAAAAAAAAACTGAGTGCACTTTTAGAAAGACATAGTATACGTAGTAGGCCTTACAAATGGAAGAAAATGGTATGATTGAAATTTCCCATACGCCTCAAAAATCTCTTTTTTCAGCCAAAAATCTGTTTTTTTTTTTAAATTGACCGTATAAACTAATTCATAACTCCGCGATTTTTTAATCGATTTTGAATTTGCTTCTTTCTTTGAAAGAGGGAAAACAGAACTGTTCAACCATGCATTGCATATTAGTCCAAATGGAAAATTATAAAGTTACAGTCGAAAAGATTCAGCATTTTTCCATTTCTTGCAAGTTTCTCCAACAAGTTCAACGAGCTATCTTAAATTAAACTGCAACTGTAACTTCTTAATTTTTTGTTTGAACAAAATATGCAATTCATGGTTAAAAATTCAGTTTTTCATCTTGAAAAAATCAAAATCGATTAAAAAATGACGAAATTACGAATTATTATATACGGCCACTTCCGGAAAATATGTCTTGGTAAAAGGGACTGATAGCTGTCACGCAGTGTGATACTTTAGCAATGAGGAGGACCCGTATATATAGGCCTCTGTTTTACCATGGTTTTTAAAGTAAAGGCATAGAATTACGATAGTTTTTAACTTATTTTTGCCCCAGCGAGCCTCAGGATATTGATCGATCTATTTCAAATTTTACACACGCTATAAGAGACCAAAGATAAAACTTTTTAGATCCAGGCTGTTTTAGACTTTCCATTTTTTGTCAATCCTCCCTATTGTATGTATATTCAAGTCAGATCAGAATTTATGCTTTAAACGTTTTGATAAGCATCCTATTGAAGACCTGAAAATCAAGAGCAAATTGAGGTAGAGCCTTTTTTATTATTTTGCACGTTTGCACGGATTGTTCATTTTGGGTGAGAGATAGCCCAGGGTGAAATATGTCATTGTTCTAATTCTGGCTATATTGCGCCAATAGTCTTGGCAATTTCTCACTGGAAGTGTAAATATGCTTGGAAGTTAATTTTTAGAACATAAAATAAGCTATCAAATGAGCCGCCATCGAAACTTCTATATCTAGAAGTTTATGGAATATGGAATTTTTAGTAAAGTTTGCGTTTACGATGACTAAGCGACGCATGTGTTGAAGTTTTAGTGTTGTAAAAAATATATCCACTTTTTCTTTTTGCATCCTTAAAGTTAAAGATCTTCAGAATAATCAAGGATTTTCTGTTATTGGAAATCGAAAGTAGGCAATGTAGGAAGGAGGGTGGATTTTTTTAAAACAATATCTTCAAAAGTTATAGTTTCAATGAGTTCCCATTATTAGTTTCGAATAAATTCGAAAACATAATCGTAATTTGTTAACCCATTAGTTCAAATACTTATAATTTATGAGACAAACATACGAATAAACGTGTTCCAAGATTTTGCTTTTATTTGAACTCAAAAATTATTAATATTGACAACGTTAATTTCTTCATAAGCATAATTTCTTTTTTTATTGCTGGAATATTTTTCGAAATTCATGAAGTACGGGAATAATTGCTACATCATTCGGCTTACAGTAGGATACCGATAATAAAATAACGAGCGAAGTAACTCTTGTAGCCGTAAAGAAGAATCAAATATGATCGCATCAGAAGAGTCACAGTCCTATTTTTAATAAATTATTTTTTTACGTTTCACGATTTTTGTTTTTCGAGCAAGAAGAAGAGAGGCTCGCCTTTCCCAGTAGTTGGCAAATTGCCTTTAAAGCCTAAACCTTCCTGGCATTTGATCGTAAGACGTGCTTCATTACGCAGCATCTTCACTTTTATTGTTCATTACAGTAATGAGCAGGGACTCGCATTTCGTATTACACTGATCAATTAGCGTGCACTCTGGTGTTCAGGAGCAACTGTCGTTAGTTGTTTCCGTGGAACCCTACTGCACGGGTTGTGATGGTATATCGGCACCGAATTCGAGAATGCGAGACACGTGTATTAATTTCCCGAGACTGCTCGTAAAACCTACATTTACGATTCTAGTATAGATATAGCGGCCGACAGTATAGACGGGGCATAACAGTCAAGACAGGTACGTACACTTAACTCTGAATATAACACACAGGATGAGGTGTGTGTATTTTTCAGCTGCAGAGAAAAAGGGAAAAATATCAAGATTTCAATCAAATGAAAGGATGTAAGCGAAAGAGGTATAATGGAAGAAACCAAGACGCGAAACCCTGTTTGGGGTTTTCTCTTGATATTTTATTAGCTTTTCATTTATTATTGGGGTTGAAAAAATTCGTTTAAATTCTTCTTGTGGTGATTCAATTTAGTTTTGATTTGGGCATTGCATAGAAAACTGGATGGTCTCATTTTGATCCAATTTGACGATTACATAAAATTAGGTTACTTCTGGGGCTTATTCGGCTAAATTAATTATTAAATAACTCCTTTTTTGATGAAAATTGATATGTAGATATTGATATTTAAATTTATGACTTGGGCCACAGAAATATTTTTCCATTGTTTGCAGGTTGTGTTAGTATGCTATTCTTTCCCAATTTTGAATATACACAAAACGAAAGTACTTCATTTATCATTTGTTCTTGATTTTTGTATAACTAATTGTGTTCTTGTATACAGGACACCCAGTTATCTATAGTCCCGCTGATTGGAAGTAATTGCTTATATTTAGCGCGATAATGAACTATTATTTAACCGTAACGGCATACACGTAAAGGATAATGGTGAAAAAAGTGACATTTGGAAACTGGCATCAATGTGCTGTAATAATGTAGGTCTCTCTTTCTCGCTCCCCCACCCCTCCATGTCCTACAATCCGTCCAACCTCCTCCTTTATCCATTCCTCCATGATCTCAAATCTTCTGCTCGTCTTCCTTTACCACAATCCTCTTCACTTTGTCCCTCTCCTTACAAAATAACCCTCAACACCGTTTCCTGTCTCAACGTGAAGGAACTCCCCTCGTATCGCTAATGTTACCAAACCTACCCTCTTTCTCTTCACACAACCTCGTAGCCTCTCCACTCTTTTATTTTCTTCAACACCCTAAATTGCCCTTCTCCTCTCCCCCTTATCATTTACCGCTGTCGTCACTCTTTCTTCTCCTCTTTTCCCTTCTTAAGATAAGATCCTCCCTTTACAGCTTTCTCCCTTTTCCTTCTTATAGATACCTCCTCTTGCAAAATGTACCCCCTCCACACAATGCCTCATCTTCACTCTCCCTTACAACCTATTTCCTCACCCTATCTTTTTCTTTTATAATTTCTCTTCCATCTCCACACCCTTTTCAAATCTACTGGTCTCTATAGCCTCCTCTTCCCCCCTGCCCCTTTAACCCTTCCATTCTGTGGCTGAAAGGTTATTATAACCCGTTAAGGCAGAACTATTCTTTGACAGAATGGCCATGATTTGCGAAAGGGTGGATCATAATGATATAATCAAAGTTCATAAAATTGGAAAGTATTGCTCAAGGATGATATTAAAGTGACGTGGGAAAAAGGACACCATAGTGCTCTAAAAATAAGATAATGTTTCATTTGAGGATTAAACAATGATAGAGAATAATGGTTTCAGGGGTCCAAATAAAATAAACATTGGGCAAATTCGTTCAATCACAGAGCAAAATAGCTGAAGGAAGGGCTTAATGGCATTAATATGAAAAATAATTATATAATAGCAAGGAGAAAAAGTATACGGAGGAGATATCGTGTAATAAGGGCAGAAAAAGTACAGGATATTGGCTCGAATATTGATGATATTGGGATAATAACGGTACGAAACTTTACAAGAATAGGACATCTTCAAATGAAAACATAAGGATGACGCTGAATGTTATAAAGTTTGACTATAATGGTTTAATGACAGGAAGATATCAGAAGGAGTGGAAAGAGAAAAAAGATTAATATAATTTCTGAAAATTAATCACAATGGCATAAGGAAAGGAATAATGTCAAAAGAAATGGGAGTAATGGTATATACGAATTTAAAATTTCAAACTGATGATTTATTAATACAAAATGTATAACCTGTTCAAACCGGTGAAAAAATTACTGATACCGACAATTTTGCTTACCAGTTTTTTAAAAAGACTATTTTAAGTATGCTCAAGAGTCATTTTAACAGTTTTTGGCTTGTGGAGGCGAGAAGGCACCCATGTGACTGGTACCGACAATTTTTTTTACCGGTACCGGTTTTGTATACACAACCATGTCAATGCTGTAAATACTCGGCTTGAAAGTGTTTTAATTTTCTACTTATGAAATCCTTCCTCGAAGCAGGGGTCCATTTTCGGTTTATTGCCCGCTTCTCAACAATATGTGACGTTAAGAAAAATGTCTGGGTAATGCCGCATTGCCCAGAGTGCCCAATGCCCAGGCTATAGAGGCGTGCGGGTGGTTATGGTTAATTGCAGTCACGCAAGAATCGACGAGAGGAAATATAAAGAAAAGAAAAATAAGAACAGGATAAGAAGAATGAGCAATAAAAGTCGACTGAGAAATATTTTGTGCCTTTAAGTTCATCCTCTAAAAAGATCTCTATTCAAAATATCATTCTGATAAATTATAATACTTGCCGTGAATCCAAAATTTTAAGGTTTGAACATTTGTATATAGCATACTTTCAAATAAACTATTTACCCAATCAATCTTAACAAAGTTTTCAAAAATAAATTTGAAAATAGGCAAGTAATTTTAACTGCGATTGAATAATGAAATATCAATTCTATATTTGAGCAGAGATTTAATCACGGTTTTGATAATAAAATATATTTCACCCTTCGTAAATTCAATGATTTTTTTACATGTGAGAGTTCTTTAGATAACAGTAATTTAAATTTCCAGGCGGAAAAATTATACATAGTGGAAAAAATTATAGATAATTATCCATAATTTTTTATGTTATCCAATTATCTATTATCTAATTATCTCATTGTATCTAATTTTATTATTATCTGATTAATATTATCTAATTTTATCTAATTTTTTAGTTGGTTATGTAAAGGTTATCTAATTTTCAGTCCAATAGATCGCTGAATTCTTGCTTTAACAATTAGTAAAAATCATGCAACTAATTGTCAGTGAAAATCAACTAAAGTTTCGGTGATATTTTAATAACTTGTCATTCAAATAAAATAATCCAAAAATTTTTTACTCATTCAATTATAAAGCATTCAACTGGGGACTATTGACTTTTGACTGAAAATGAGTTAAAATTATAATTAAATGAATCAATTACTGACTTCTTGCTTTTCAATTAATCATTTTTCAACTGATTTAGATTTAGAGAGATTACATAATTTTTCAGTCACGTTAGTAGTGTTCTGGAGAAAATGTCTATTGCGAAGCTCATGACCGCCAAAGAGTTGACCTCCAGAACGAATGCTGTTGGTAGATATTGAACCGATATAGATAGGAAGATATGGGTATAATGACGAAACCGGCTCGTTCTTCTGGATGGTACCTTACACGTCCAGTATTCGACGATACTAACTGAGATGGTATCTGAGGCTCCCCGCTGGGACCCATGATGTATCGTTCCTCTACGCCCCTGCCGGCCTGCTTCGTACTCATCCCCTTAAAAACAGAAAGAGCTCGCTACGCGCCACACCACTACAATCGAAACGACTGTTCACTTAATTCCAACGCGCTTGTTGGTAACACACTGGGGCCCCCGACACCGGAGGCGCCTTAAAAAGCCACTGAGGGTCGATTAAAAAACGATTTCTGGATCCGTATTTCAAATCTGTCCAGTCGATGTTACTCAGATTCCTCTTGGCTGTTATTCTCTTCCAGAATTATTATTAACGCAAAAGTAAAAGTAATTAAAATTAGGGGCTGTAGACAAAATAACAGTTTCAATCTGCGCCCGCGGTTAGGTCAGGTTCACGGATTAAGGGATTGACATGCAAAGACGGTCTGTAAAAATTGAGATTAATATAAAAATTAGAATACAGAAATAATTTTTTGTAATGATTCCATTATTTTACATACATTTTAGTACAATAGAATATACCGCAGTGCTACGGGACTTTATTGAACCAGCCAAAAATCCGATGGTAATAAAAATAATTCCCATCCATTTAATTGATTTTTAAAATGGGCGGGGGGCTCGTGAGGCGCTCAAGCTAGAAAGCCCATTCTGCCTCATCCACCGTGCTATCTGGTAGCCACCCTAGTCAAGTTGGGTAGACGGGTATGTCCTTAGGTCATCAGTTAGATACCCACATTCGGCGCGCTTTTCTGGTGTCAAATAGTGACTCCCAAGCAATTTTCCTCTCGGCATGGATCCTCTTTCTTGGGAGGCCACTATTAGTCTCTTTTGAGGGGACTTACAGTTCAAGGTGGGTTCCGAGCCACCAAATTCCCGGGAACAGTACATATAAAAATGTCCATTTGTACCAGCGCAGGGATATCTCCCCACTCCTCCCGCTCAGAAGGCCTTTTAGGTACAATTGGGATTCAAAAACTTTGATACAAAAATGTTTTGAAAATAAAAAAATGTATATCAATATTTATGAGTATTCACTCTGAAAAAGTAGTAATTTCTAAAATTTATTTAAAAAAAAAAGAATTCCAGCCACCTCGATTTGTAACGAATACATTCAATTTGTCTAAAATTGTGACGGTTGCCATTTTTTATTTTGAATTTGTTTAACCTTTTGATTGTGGAAACCAACACTCTTTTCAAAGTGTTAGAAGCTACTATTCCCTCAGTGTATACTGAAAGTCGATGAAATTTGATGAAGTTATGCTATTTTCAAGCTTCTTCTCGATTTTCTCCAGTTAGAGGACATGCAAAATTTTAAAGTGATACTTGAACCCCCAATTGTTAATCGATTAGGCTAAAAATTAGTTTGCACCTTTATTTTATCTAACATCATGAAATTCCGTGACAGAAAGTCAAATCTTTGAAATTTGAAAAATAAAGCATCCCCTATACGAAAGGAAGACATTACGAAATATGGTAAAGCCTGTTAAAAAATCTCAAAAAGTACTGACTTGAAACTTGTAATATTACGTAAAATTGGGCGTAATAATCACCGATCTTAATTTTTGAATTCTCCTGTAAAACCCTTTGTATCTATAAATTTCTTGCTACAGGAATTCTAAATTTTTTTAATCCTGCAGTCTCATGAAACGCGCAATTCACTTGCAGTCCTGAAATTCCCTTCCAATGCCTAAAAATTCAGTGAAATCCTGTGAAAGTCTATGAAATTCATGTAATGTTTCGAAATTTTTAAAGACAAATAACGTTACACAAAATTTCTAGATAATAGTATCAATTTCATGTAATCTTTGTAAATTCGAATAAAATTCTTTGTAACACTGCCCTTTAAAAGAAAATAATCGTATCTACAGTTCGGTTAAGTCACCTATAACTCCTCCGAATCTATAAAGTATACTTCCAGTGCTTCCGAATTTGGTGCTGTATACGAACATTTATTTTGCAATACAACATAAGACATGGATGTTGATAAACATAACCGGAAAACAAGTCTTCAGGAATTTTAGTTTAGGATCGGAAAATTGGCAAGTAATTTATCCGAGCTGCAGATACGGCTATTGTCAGTTGGAGAGCAGAATACTTCTAAATTCCCCTGCAATCCTATAAAATTCGACTGATGTAAAATAAATGAGACGATCTGAAATTAACTATGCATAAAGATTTGAAATTCATGGTATTTTTTTAAAACTAATAGCCCTATCAAGAAACAAAGGGTATCATTGGATACTTCTCAGCAATATTTCCAGACGCTTTTTTTATTTAAAAAAAATTTGTAATCAATTATATATTGTCCAAAAATGAAATCCAATACATTACTGAAAGAAGGTAATATCATTAAACATTAACTAACTCTTACGAACACTCAATAGTCAGTAATTAATCAAATATTATATTGTGTTCTTTTTTGAATTGAGGAAGATGAAAATATTTTTTGAAGTAAATTTTATTTATTCTAATACGTTCTGATCATTTTCAACAATGATGGAAAACTATTAGTGGCTAAATTACACACGACCACATTAACACAAAATAAAAATGAGTTTCATATAATAAAAAGAAGTTAATTTATATATCGTTTTCATTCCCTCCGAGCACACCGTGCTACCAAAGAAACTGTATGTGGATTTCCAGTTTTTTATATCATTTAGATCCTGATTTTCTTCATTCACCTTATTTTAATATTTGCATCCCATCTCATTACCTTATTTTTTTCAAATTTACCTCCTCATTTTCTTTATTTATCCTCTCATTGTCTTAGTTTGGCTCCTTATTTTCTATGCAAATTGAAGATAATAGAAAGTTTGTCACTTTTAGGGAAGTGGAATATTTCTGGAATTTTTCAGGTATTTAAATTCTACACTTGCTAATTATTATTCTGCTCTAATAAAGATAATTTCTACCTTTCTTTAAAATGACGTCACAAGATTTTCTGTATCTGATTTATACATGTTGAAATAAAATAAAATTTTCTCAATGGTTAAATCCAATATTTTCAATACTAGCTGTATTATAATAAAATTTGAATTCAATTGTAATTATAATAAACTTGATCTGCTTTCAGTATTTAACAATTTTATAATTTATCTTGCTGATGAAGGTAAATTTCATCATAGCTGTTTGATTCAAGTTGTTGTCCATTTTTTTTAACATATAATAGTTCAAATTGTAATAATTTCTAGTTTAAACAAAGAATATTCAACAGGATCTCAAATGGACATTTATACACAATTCTTTGTCATAAAATGTCTTATACATAATATGTTATATGAGAAACTTTAGAAAAGAAAAAAATCATGGCAATTAATTATTCGGCTTTTATATCTCCAAAATTTTTGAAATAATAATCCAAAAATAAATCAAACACATTATCCGTTTTCATTAAATATATATGCCATCGTGATTACTCACATTTTTTAACCTAAATATTCTAAGCAGAAGTAAAAATTATTCACAATAAATAATTAATATTATATGGGTGTGAATAGAAAACCAATAGTTTCCCGTCCCGAAAAAACTTCTGGCTTTCATTCAATCGAGGAAGTTTTCAATTAAAGGATTGGCTAGTTTGTGAGTTATTCTCTAAGACCTTGTGCACTCATTATTCAAAACTTTCTTAGTGAGGAAGAAAAGTAATTTGAAAACGCAAAAATGTCAGCTCAACACATGTCCCCGGTTACATTTCTCAAAAGTATAATGCGTTTATATTTATAACTAAAGTAATGATCTCTGAAAATGAACTTCAGCTGGTTACGCGACAGACTTCTTAGATTTTTTAACAATAAAGTTGTATTTTCAAATTTATATTTATTAACAAATGAATATCCTCAATGTAACTTCTGGAAATTAAACTTTAATTTTTCAGGCGCTACTCCTCACTGCATGATGAAGACTAGTCAGCAGGTGACTTCATAAAAAAAATATTTTTCATGCTAGACTCTTTCTGCCTTTACAATTTTTAATTCGTGCAAAGTAGGTAAGTGATCGTAAATATATTATGTAACGCGTGTTTGTTTTGTTTATTTCATTGTGTCCTTTTTACCTGCCCGCAACTTTATTCTCATCTTTATTCAAACAAAATAAAACCGCGTTTCGTAATATATATAATTAAAAACTAAAGGTTAACAACCACCGCAGGGTCCCACTGGAGCAACTGAATAATGTCAGCTTTCTGCATCCATCTCGCAAGTGCCGTGGCATATTTTTGGCACGCGGGAATGGCTTTAAGGTTACGAACCAGT
>JAABKJ010000717.1:0-45995 GCA_011634705.1 Andricus grossulariae | reverse complement strand
CGACTTAGAAATTACACAATATTATTCAACTACTTTTTCTAATTAAATTGTCCAAAATCGTTCTAAATATATTTTTTTAGACGTTTTCAGTTAGAAATGATTAATTATTGTTTAAAAAATGTTTAAAACATAATATTGAAAAATTGTTTTAATAGCGGATTTCTAAATTGTTTATATGATTCAAAGTCAACAGATTTCTTGCAAAAAAGTTTGCTGATGCTTATCGAGTATATGTTTTTCTCTAAACCGGGAGAAATCACGAATATTAACCGAGAGAACCGAGAGAAAGCCGGGAGACAAAAATTGAAAAAATAGTGGCCACCCTGAGTGAAACTTATTTAGCACGAAGAACGCAAGTATCCCAATCTGATCAACGTTTTCAAAAGTCGAAAAAATGATAATAAACAAAGGTTTTGTGAAGTTGAATTTTCAAGAGAATTAATGGTGTTTTATTAGGTCGCATTCATACACTAAACGGTGTTAATCGGGTCGACGAGATAGTGAGATTTTGTTTCATGGGATTAATACAGGACAGTCTCCTGAGACGTTTACTAGCAATTTTTTTTTTTTGCAACCTTTTTATAAATGCGTCAGAGGAAAAATAAATAAAACAGTGTTTATCAGGTCGTCAAATTTGAAGCTTTAAAATGACACGTAAAAGAAAATGTAGAACAGTGAAACTTATTTAGTAGGAAGAAAATAAGAACGCCAATCTAATAAGCGTTTTCAAGAGTCGAAAAAATGATAATAAACAAAGGTTTTGCGAGGTTGAATTTTCAAGAGATTTAACGGTGTTTATTAGGTCGCATTCATACATTAAACGGTGTTAATCGGGTCGGCGAGATAATCAGATTTTGTTTAATGGGGTTAATAGAGGACAGTCTGCTTAGACGTTTACTACCAATTTTTTAGTTTTTAACCTTCTAGTAAATGCGTGGGAGGAAAAGTATATAAATCGGTGTTTATCAGGTCGTCAAATTTGAAGCTTTAAAATGACACGTAAAAGAAAATGTAGAACAGTGAAATTTATTTAGTATTAAGAAAACAAGAACGCCAATCTAATTAGCGTTTTCAAGATTCGAAAAAATGATAATAAACAAAGGTTTTGTGAGGCTGAATTTTCAAGAGATTTAACGGTGTTTATTAGGTCGCATTCATACATTAAACGGTGTTTATCGGGTCGGCGAGGTAATGCGATTTTGTTTATTGTTAATAATAGAGGACAGTCTCCTGAGACGTTTACTATCAATTTTTTAGTTTTTAACCTTCTAGTAAATGTGTGGGAGGAAAAATGCATAGAGCGGTGTTTATCAGGTCGTCAAATTTCAAGCTTCAATATGACACGTAAAAGAATATGTAGAACAGTGAAACTTATTTAGTATGAAGAAAACAAGAACACAATCTAATTAACGTTTTCAAGAGTCGAAAAAATGATAATAAACAAAGGTTTTGTGAGGTTGAAGTTTCAAGAGATTTAACGGTGTTTATTAGGTCACATTCATACATTAAACGGTGTTTATCGGGTCGGCGAGATAATGAGATTTTGTTTAATGGGATTAATACAGTACAGTCTCCTGAGACTTTTACTACCAATTTTTTTGTTTTTAACCTTCTAGTAAATGCGTGGGAGGAAAAATACATGAAACGGTGCTTATCAGGTCATCAAATTAAAAGCTTCAAAAGGATATGTACAAGAAAATGTAGAACTGTGCAAATTATTTAGCATGAAGAACACAAGAACGCCAATCTAATCAACGTTCTCAAAAGTTGAAAAAACAATAATAAACAAAGCTTTTGAGAGAATAAATCTTTTCATAGATTTAACGGTGTTTATGAGGTCGCATTCATACAATAAACGGTGTTTATCGGGTCGGCGAGATAATGAGATTTTAATTAATGATATTAATAGAGGACAGTCTCCTAAAACGTTTACTACAAATTTTTTATTTTTTATCCTTCTAGTAAATGCGTGGGAGGAAAAATACATAGAGCGGTGTTTATCAGGTCGTCAAACTACAAACTTCAAAATGACACGTATAAGAAAATGTAGAACAGTGAAAATTTTTTAGCACGAAGAACACAAGAACGCCAATCTAATTCACGTTTTCAAGAGTCGAAAAAATGATAATAAACAGAGGTACCCTGAGGTTCAATTTTCCAGCGATTCAATTGTGTTTATTAGGTCGCATTCATACATTAAACGGTGTTTATCGGGTCGGGGAGATAATCAGATTTTGTTTAATGGGGTTAATAGAGGACGGTCTGCTTAGACGATTACTACAAATTTTTTAGTTTTTAACCTTCTAGTAAATGTGTGTGAGGAAAAATACATAGAGCGGTGTTTATCAGGTCGTCAGATCAAAAGCATCAAATCGACACGTAAAAGAAAATGTTGAACAGTGAAACTTATTTAGTATGAAGAAAACAAGAACCCCAATCTAATTAACGTTTTCAAGAGTCGAAAAAATGATAATCAACCAAGGTTTTCTGAGGTTGAATTTTCAAGAGATTTAACGGTGTTTATTAGGCCGCATTCATACATAAAACGGTGTTTATCGGGTCGGCGAGGAAATGAGATTTTGTTTAATGGTGTTAAAAAGAGGACAGTCTCCTGAGATGTTTACTACCTTTTCTTTCAATCTTTTAGTAAATGCGTGGGAGGAAAAGTACATAAAGCGGTGCTTCCCCAGATAACAATACGCGCCGGCACGTAATCGGCCCGACGGGCTGGAGACCAACCTGCCTGCTAAATGCACGAGTCAGGCCGGCAGAGTCAGAATGCGACTGAAGGGCGGACAACGGTCCGGCAGATTAGACGCCCGTCAGTCGTGCAAACGGCACGAAACGACGGGCCTGCGACTTGCCCGACCACTCCAGGCTGGTAGTGCGAGTAGATTGAGATCCCAAACGCGCATGCGCGTTTCGAAACAGCTGATCTTGCCGTTTGTAATGGCGTTCACCCGTGAATTTTGGTTCGGATCGACGACGTGAGTGAAAAATGCTTTCGTTGGTTTTGTTCGTTTGACCTGCTGTGCGTGGAAGATAAAGTGGATAAGATATACCCTACTAAAAAAAAAGTCAGGACTTATTCTGCCCATTTCTCAGGTTATTTATATTATTTATTTATATTTATTTATGCATATTCTCTTTTTACTTATATTTCATTGTTAATATTGATATACTAAATGACTCTGAAAGTGAATCTGAAAATTTTGTCCGTTTTCTTTCTCTCGACAGACATCTTGGATTTCAATGGTGTGCACATTAAGGTGCATATCTGCCGGCACGTCGGTCCGTTCGATCGGACCGCGGGCCGGCAGATCGCTTGCAGTCGGCGGGCATTTTTCTATCTGGGGACTTAGTCGGTATTAGGAATAGCAAGGGTTATATTTTGCAGACGAAGTAAAAGACAAGTCATAGTGACCGTTACTTGAAATTATTGGGAGGTGTGGATATGGAGCAGCACAACTGCGGCATAGAAGTCTATACGTGGGAAACCCCGGTTGAAAGGATGAATGTCTATGAGGTTAGGAATATCATTAAAATAACTTAAAGAATGCTAAAGCTGCTGGTATAGATGGCATTCACGCTGAAATGCTTAAATACGGGGGTGAATATATACCACACAGGCTGTGCGAGTTGATAAATTTATGTATGGAGATGGGGAAAGTTCCAGATGAATGGAAAAGGGCGATCATCGTCCCAATATATAAATGAAAGGGAGATAAAAGCAACTGCAATAATTACAGAAGCATCAGCTTACTAAGTATCGTGAACAAAATATATCCAAAAATACTTATTAATAGGATAATGAAAATAACAGAAGAAAAAATCTGGGTAATCCAATGTAGATTTATGCCAGGAAGATCATGTGCGGATTAGAGATTTAGCTTGAGACAAATCATAGAGAAAAGTTTGAGGGTAAACAACAAAGTTTTCTGTGCATTTGTTGATCTGGAAAAAGCGTTTGATAAGGTGGATAGAAGTAAGCTTTGGGAAGTCCTGGAAGAGCCTGGAGTCAATGGATGATTTCTGAAAGCAATAATATCAATATATGCAGGTAGCAAAACGAGTCTGAGAGTAAAAGGGCAACTGAGTGACTGGTTCGACATTAGGCAAAGTGTTAGACAAGGATGCGTTATGACCTTTTGGCTGTTTATTATGCTCATGGACAAATGTCTTAGAATGATCCTCTTCGACGAAGAAGGTGTGGATCTCGGGGCAGTGTAGGTGCGTGGGTTAGCATTCACAGATAATAAGGTTGTTATGACAGAGTCAATCGAAGTCTAGCAAAGAATGTTGATCAAACTGAATACAAGCATGAAGAGCATGGGCCTGAAAATTAACATAAAGGAAACAAAAATCATGGTGTTTGAAGAAAAGGGTGAGAAAACAGTAAACAACATTGCTTTAGACGATTAGAGGATAGAACAAGTTGATAAGTACGTGTATCTTGGTAGTTTATTTGCAACTGACGGAAAAATCGATGGAGAAATAGCCATGCATATAAACGAGGGTAGGAAGGTTATCGGCAGTGTAGGGGCGATTACCAGAAGTAAAAATATTACAAATAAATAAACTAAAATTGAAATATATAAGTATGTACTTACACCCACTGTGCTATATGGCAGGGGATCGTCCATAAATTACGTAAGACGGTTGGAGGGGGGGGGGACAGTTGGTTTATTACAGAATATTATGGCGAATAGGAGGGGGGGGGGGGGACGCTTATCTTCCGTAAGATTTTTTGTTAATTTTCACGATTTTTTTCTTTATTTTAGATTCTATTTGAACAGAACGCATTGAGGATTAAAATTTAGGCAGACCTTTTGTCCAAGTAGTGAAAAAACTTTGCACTATTTATTCAGTAAATGATTTTCCTTTCCCTAATACCCGCGCTGGAACTTGCGACTTATACGTTCGTTTAAAGGAATCTAAGTGGGTATTTACTCGATTGGTGACGTCACAGCGAAGTAATGTGGCAATTACTCCTCTAGAGAACTAAGTAATGTCATGCGCATCCCCAATCTACCCCTTCTCCCTGAAACTGCGCATCGCAAATTAGATTCTTCCGAGCGAATGTGCTCGCTCGTTCCGACGCGGTGATTGGGGATAGCATCATGTGCAACGAGCGGGATACGTCGATTCCTTACTCGCATGATTTGCCACGCAGTGCTCCCAATTTGGCTCCCCAACTTTACTGCGCATGCTTTGCATCGGCATTCTCATTATCTGTGAATGGCGCACTTTTTGGAAATTATTCCATGTGGGAATCAATTTTTCATAATAAATCATCATTGTGGAAATAATGAAAATTAATTTTCAGATCTCAAAATAGTATTTTAGAGAGCAAGGTGAAACAATTATTTGTTTGTACACTTTACACATAAATTATTGATTTTAAATTCAAAGCAAGGTATGTTTTTTTCACCAATGTAAATTTTAAATTATTCATAATATTTTTTTGTACTTTATGATTATTACATATCTATTGTAAAAAATTGATTTGTATATTTAATCATTTCAAATAAGCACGCGATCAAAATCCAATGAGGCTGCTGGTGCGACGCATGCGCAGTGCTGTCGGGGAGCCAAATTGGGAGCACTGTTGCAACGCTCGCTACGCTTGCATAGTAAACTTCATGCTCGTCGGTAATCGACGCTTTATCCCACTTGTTGTACAATCTACTATTGTTTTTTGTTTATTCAATAATTATTGAATCATATGATTCAATTTCATCAATTAATTTAATCTCATCAGTTAATTCAATTTCATTGTATATTGAATAATTACTTGTTTACATTACAAAAGACGCAAATATACACATATATATTATGAAAAAGAATAAAAAGTATACGATTCCGCATTATGTATTGATAGAACACGAATTGTTAAGAACTAAGGTTGTAATTTTTTATTTAATTATATTAAAATTTTCGAGAAATTGTAAATTTATGTCAACATGAATATATCATAAAATAACTTTATAACTAGAAATTTCAAAACTATCAAGAAAAATGCGATTGAGAAATTTAAAAATGTCAAGACATTAAAATATTTGGAGAATGATTATACATTTAGGTTTCCAAATTCTGTATTTTCAACTTTAAAATGCTCCCGAGTCTGATTTTATATGCGAAACTGTTGAATCAGAGAATTTAGGAGACTGTTAAAACACAAATTTGCAGGTAAAAATTATCGCATTTTTCTTATTTGATCAACTTTACGTTCGAAATTTTTGTAATGTGACAATTTAAATTGTAGATCGAGGTTCAAAGGCTTTGAACATGTCAAAAATGCGACATTGAATTATTCAAATTCAAGACTTCCATAATTTCCAACGATATGGCGCGTATCAATAATTATCGACAGTTATTTTGCTCTAGTTCCTGACATTTTTTGATATATTATTAAGATATATCCTAATATAAAAAAATATGTAACCTAAAAAATGTAATACATGAGGCTAGTGGTACATGTACAGCATGCTTTATACATTTTTTTCTCACCTCAAAAATTTTACGTAGGATTTCCGGGGGGGGGGGCACGAGAGTCTTTCGTAATCTTATACGGGGGGGGGGGTCAAAAAAGTCGATAGACTGTCTTACGTAATTCATGGACGACCCTTACCGAGATATCTACCTACCCAGAAAAGGAAAAGAGTAAAATTAACGCGGTTGGCATGAAATTCCTGTGCAATATATGTGGTAAAACGTTGATGGTCTAAGTCAGTAATGAGATGATTCTGAAAGAATGTGGTGTAGAGGCAACACTGTTTGACAAGAGTGAAAGAAATTTGTTGAGATGGTTTGTGCATGTTGAGAGAATGAAAGGAGAGCGACTGACGAAACTAATATATCGAGGTAAAGTAAATGGTAGCGTGCCCAGAGGCAGCTGAGGAAATAATGATGGGAATTTGTGAATAAGACCCTAAGTCCAAAATATATAAAAAGCCATGGGAACATAAGAGCTTGTATGAGAAAATCTATGGACGTAAGGGAAGCTTAAGAGGTATGTCAGGACAGAAAAGTGTGGCGACAAATAGTTTATAAGAAATGGATGATAAACAGTGTCAGTAGAGTGAGAGACGCCTGAAACAAAAGACCTTCAATACTAATGGGCCCGCACAGAGAGCTTTACATGGTGACTTTGTGAAGCTCTTTGCCTAGGGTGATTGCTAAAGAGATTGATCAGCGACCTAGGTTGGAGCAGTGTTGTGAAACGAACGTGTTGCTTAAACAAGCATCACAGGAATTCTAGATAATCTAAAAATCTATCTCCCCCCCTTGTACCGCCTCGTACAAAGCCCTCGCTTACTTTTCTCATATGAACTCCTTTGATCCCCAAGAGTATAATTATAAGTATAAATATGAGTAAAAATAAGTATAAAACTCACCGGGTGAGTTACGCTTACTCCGAAAGGGATTTGGCTTAATGGCATAATCATAATAATTTTTAAGAAATTGTGACTTTAAGAAAAGTGGTCGCTATTTTGTTATCATTGTCAAATTTTTTATTTTATTTTTATTTCCAAAGATATGTAGGTAAATTTTTTTCAACAAGTTTTTGCTTTAAAATGCTTTAGGAGAACTTTTTGAGAGGAATACTTTTTTAAAGATTATATTAATGCTTATTTAATGTCTTAATAGACTAAGAAACCCTTTTTGTAGGCACTCGGCACTTATTTTGATTAATTTTTTTACAGATTTCGAAACAATGAGAAACCCCTATCAGAATCTAAAAGAAATGCAAATGAACTACTTATCTTGGAAAAATACCAGATTTCAAAGAATTGCCCGATTTTTTTAAACTTGTTGTGCTTAATATCGAAAAATGGAATAAGAATTTTATTTAAACCTCTTTGAAAGGAACAATGGTCCTTTTGGGCTTTTTTTCAGTATTTCGCGTATTTAAACAAAAATTTTGAATTTCAGGAAAAAGTTCGTCATATTGTTCATTATCGAATTTAGGATATTTTTTCGGATTTTGAAACAGTGGGAAACCAACCATCAGTATCGAAAAGGAAAAGTTCATTATCTTTAATATTAAAAAAAAACGTCTTATAAAAACAAATATGCCCGTACTGAATCCATTTTAAATCAGGCAGGCAGTGCAACTTCAAGTCCCATAATCATTGGCCTCTTAAATATGTTTTTTTTTTAAAGAAATAAGACAAATGTATTTACCCTCCAAAAAAATCATTTTCGCGAAGTTATAAGTATTTTAAATTTTATGGCTGTTTAAAAAAAAAGAAAATTGTTTCTTCAAACCTTCATTTGATTTGATTTAATTGAAATAATTAAGTTTTCCTTCTTGCCTTTGATGAGGTTAATTATCCTGTTTCAAAATCTAACAGAAAATGAGCAAAATTTTGAAAATGAACAAAATAGCGGCAGTTTTTTGAAAATATTAAAAGTTGATTTTCAATTTTCATCACCTTTAAAAAAAGGTGGGCCACGAGAATTAATTTTTTAAAATTGAATTTTCGCGTTTTTCTTACAAACAACGACAGATTCGAAAAATTTATAAGAAGAAAGTTTGTTAATTTTAAATTTTTTTACAAAGAATACTTCTTACTGTTTTATGATACCTTGCATCGTTCGCCAGAAAAATTAAAAAATTTGATTTGTCGAAAAGAAATTCTCGTGGCTACAAAAATAATTTGGCCTGCATCAAACATATTCTTCCTCATATGAGCAGGAAATTTTCAAACATAATTGATAAAATAGAAAAAAGGATTTTTCCAGAAAATCAACTTTTCATATTTTCAAAATTCAGCCAGGAAGATGAAGTCGAATTGAATAGAAAACCGCACTTTCTTTAATTTATCCAATATTAAAAAAATTCGTGCTTATATAAAAACGGAATTCTGTAGGTTTTATGCAGACCGAATCATTTTTTTGGCCATGAGATTTTTTTCTCGAAATTGTTAAATCTTTCGTTGTTTCTAAAAGGAATGGAAAAATTAAAATTTTCAAAACCAACAAAATTCTTATAGGTTCGGAGACTTGAAGTTGCACTGCCCGTCTGATTTGAAATGGATTAGGTTCCAGGTTTTTGTCTTCAAACATAACTTTTTTATAATTGTCATGACAAACTATTAAAATTTTTTTATATCGTTAAAAACATATACTATCAATTTGAGGATAACAATATTACATACATCTGTCTTAATGAATCAAATATATATAATTAAGTAAGGGGCCGTTCAAAAACTACGTCACATTGCCAGCGATGGGAGGGGGTAACAGGTTCTGTGAGGATTATGAAAAAGAGGGTGCTGGGTTAGCGCAGAATGTGACTTCACACGTGGAAAATAAAAATGTAAACAACATTTTTCAAAGGGTTTGAAGAAATGAAAATAAGTGATTTTAATTGACAAGTATAGCATCTGAATACAGACTTCACACTCTCTCGTCTATTTCCCTATTTATCCTTTTTTAGGAATTCATCTTTTTTCCCTGTTTTAAAAAAACTTCCCCTTTTTCTCGTTTTTCGCTTCAATGGGAACCGAATTCAAGAAGCTAATTAAAAAAATCCAACTTTTTTCGTTGAAAGTTAATTTTTTAAATTAAAATGTCTACTATTATATTTTTGGTTCAGAATTCATCTCTTTGATAAAAAATTCTACTATTTGGTTGAGGATTGAACTATTTCGTTGAAAATTGTTTTTTTTTTTAGTTGAAAATTAATTTTCCTAACTGAAAATGTAACTAATTCATTTTGTACGGAGAAGTCATCGCTTATAGTTGAAAATTCAACTATTAAGTATTTGATTAAAAATTTATCATTTTTAGATGAACATTCAATCACTTGGATAAAAATTGTACTACCTCGTTAAAAATTGATTTTATTAGTTGAAGGTCCATCTCTTTGGTTGTCAATTTAACTAATTGCTGAAAATTCGTTTCTTTTTGGTTAAAACTCAAGTTTTTGAACTGAAAGTCTAACTATTTCATTTTTTGTTGAAAATTGATCGTTTTTACTTTTAAATTTAACTGTTTGGTTGGAAATTAACTTTTTCATTAAAAATTGATATTTTTCGGTTGAAAATTCGAATTTTTGGTTCAAATTTTTTTTTTTTTTTTGAAATTTTTTTTTATTAAAAGTGCAACTGTTTCGTTAACAATTAATCTGTTTTGGTTGCGGATTCAACTGTTTTGTTGAAACGTCGTATTTTTTGGTGGAATTCAACTGTTTTTTATTTTAAATTACAATAGTTTTTGGTTGAAATATCAACCATTAAATCTTTTTTTTAAGTATTCATCTTTTTTAAGGCATTATTAGGTATTATATTTTTCTTTCAGAATTGACCTTTTTTGTTTGAAAAACCAAATACTTGGTTAAAAGTTGATCTTCTTTCTTAAAAATTCATTAATTTTTCAAAGGTTTATCATTTTAGTCGACAATTCAACTATATATTTTGTTGAAAATTTAATTATTTTGTTAACAATTCAACTATTTTGTTAAAAGGCCATCTTTCTTGGTCAACAAATTAACTGATTTGTTGAACATTCGTCTTTTTAGATAGAAAATTCGTCCTTTTGAGTTCAAAATTCCAGTAAATGCAACTGTTTAGTTGATCATTAATTTTTTTATTGATAATTTTACTATTATTTTGAAAATTCGACTATTTATGTTTAAAGTAACGTTTTTTTTTTAAATGCTCAGCTTTTTAGCTTGAAACCTCAATTCTTTCATTGAAAAATCATCTCTTTTGGTAGAAAATTAATCTTTTTTGGTTCAAAATTTAGCTGTTTTGTTGGAAATGCAATATATTTAGACTTGAAATCTTAAGCGTTTCATATCGAATTCAATATGGTACCTACACACTAATTTTATTCAATAAAATTTATTCCCCTATTTTCGTGAAAAATCACCCTATTTCGCCTATTTTGAGATCGTTTTGGGCTGTGAAGTTTGTTCAAATATTATGTTTTTATATTTTCTGTTTCACTTTAGGCGTTTACTAAATGAAGTCGAAGACAAAATTTTGACTTAAAACGGGAGGGAGGGGGGTATCCGTATTTGTAACGTCACCCGGGGTGGTACAAGCTTTCTGTAATGATCTGTGACGAAGAAGGAGAGGGGTGGAAAAAATGTCCAAAATAACGTTTCGTAGTTTTTGAACGGTCCCTAAATGTACCTGTTCTTGTGGATCAATCATAAGTGGCCATCTTTCAGCCTGAGTGACTAAAATAGCATTTTCTGTGCTGACTTGATCTCTGGGTAAACCGAAACTATTCCATAATCGAATTTCATAAGAATCAGCTAATACTGAAACTAAATTAAAATTCGCAGTAGTTTTAACTCCCTGTTCTTCACATCTCTCCAGCCATGTTGTTAACAGTTTTTCTCTATATTCACTGGTAAAAGCTCCTAGATAAGCTAAGGCTCCAGCTGCCACTAAGCTGTCACCCATTAAATTATTTATCTGCTTGTCAAAATCCTGTGAAAAAAAATCGTAGCGAAATATTTTCTCATTGAATTTGATTTTAATTTATTTTTTTTCTTCAGATTTCACAGACATTCTCCTATTCCCCTCTTTTCCCCTTTTTAAAGACATCCTCTTTCTACCCCTGTTTTCAAGAAACAGCTTGAATTTGGTTGAAAATTTCATTATTTTGCTGAAAATGCAACTATTTTGTTAAAAATTCTTTTCCTTGCTGAAAATGAATTTTCATAACTGATAAAATTTAACTATTTCATTTTTCGTTAACAATTCATCTTTTTCGGATGAAAATTCAATTGCTAGTTGAAAGTTGAACTACTTTGATGAAAACTTATTTTATTAAAGATTGAACTATCTTGTTTAAAATTATTTTGCTTTTTGGTAAGAAATTAATTTTATTAACTGAAAAGTTAGCTATTCCATTTTCGCTGAAAATTGATCGTTTTTAGTTGAAAATTCAACTATTACATTTATCGTTTAAAATTGATCTTTTTTTGGTTGAAAGTGGAACTAATTTGTTGAAAATTTATTTAATTCGTTGAAGATTCATCTCTTTGGTTGAAAATTTAACTTATTATTTCGAAAATTCGTTTCTTTTTTGGTTGAAAATTAATTTTTTGAACTAAAAATTCAACTATTCCATTTGTGGTTGAAAATTGATCATTTGTATTTGATAACTTAAGGTAAATGTACTAGTAATCGTCACCCTAAGCCAAATTGGAAATTAAAAATGATTATAATTGTATTTAAAACACAATTCTTATTTTCACAAAGGGCTTAACCGATTAAACCAGATATAGAAAAACTCAATTTTGATCTCTTGACATGATATTTGATTGGAGTCAATTTTTATTCACGATTAAAATTCAAATTATACAAATGCGTTAGTTATCGTCAGGTACGCAACCAATTATTAATGCGATAAAATTAAACTAATTTAATAAAAGGATATTTAAACTTGCCTAAAATCAAATTTTTGATCACACGCGGCAAGAGCGAGTCTGTTATACAAAAAATATTGGGGCATCTGACGATAACTAATGCAGTGACGATTACATAATTTTAATCTAAACTCAAGGTTCGTTCTAAAGTTTTTTTTCCTGTTGAGTCGTTCAACAGAAAAAAATGATTATAAATTGAAGGCGGAAAAACACTTATTCAAGTTGGTGTCACGTGACTCGAAACTTATGATAAAGAGGTTAGGCCACCCTGGCGAAAGTTTCGAATAGAAATTCATTCCGAAACAATCAGAATCATTACGAAATCTGTATGCGAACCAATCCGAAAAGTTATAAATTTCGTTTGATCGAAATCGGTTAAAAATTAATCCGATTCATTCCGAACTACCAATACGAATCAATCCGAACCAAATTTTCGATCCGAATTAATCCGAACTCGGATTGACCTAAACCGATTTTCAACCCGAATGAATCTAATTAAATCCGAACTCGGATTCATTCGGATTGAAAATTCAGCATATATCAATCCGAGTTCGGATTCATTCGGATTGAAAATTTGGTTCGGATTGAACCGGATTGAGTCGGATTATTTTTCAACCGATTTGAATCGAACCAAATGTAGAATTTTTTTCGAATTGATTCGGGTTGGTTCGGATACAGATTTCGGAATGATTCGGAACGAAATCCTATTCGAAACTTTCGCCAGGGAACCGAACCGTTTCACTTTCACTCCTCATATTTCTGCACTTACGAAGTCACAATTGCTCTTAAAATATCCCGGCACCATAAATATATCTATTTTCGGTAGATTTCCGCGATTGGCTTTTACGAAGCCCTACTTTGACATTTTTTTAAATGATATTTTGCGGCTTCTATTTTCGACGTGCAGATAACGAAAACAAAACATCGGCACAGAAAAAGATATTTGAGAATCACTGGCACATAAGCTGTGATCAGTAGAAAATCCGACCCAATCCGACCCCTTTGACGTCAGAGGGGCCCTCCAATTGACGTCATGATAGAAAATTTATATTTCAACATAAATTAAAAAATAGTAAAAAAAAAATACGTAAAAAATATTTTATAGGCGTTTTTACATTACAATTTTATAAACTATAAGATCCATTCATTGGAAAAGTGATATCTGACTTTGGAAACAACCCTATTAAACAGTCCTAAATTGAACCATTAAAATTTATAGGTTTTGAACAAATTATAGAAAATGTGCAACTTGGATTTAAAAAAGTTAATACTTCAACAATACACTTACAATTCAAAATTATTCAATTTGAAACTGTTCCAGATTTTGATATTTTTTTAAATCGATCGTTCAAGATAATGCAATATTATAAGTTGGAAGCTTCAATATTTTAATAATTGAAAACATTTCAAATTTAACAAAATATTTCGAAATTGTAAAACTCTCAAAATGAAAGCTTCAATAGTCAAGCAATTTGCAAAGCTTTCACTTTAATCTATTATATAATTATACCCTAAAGTTGAAATTCAAGTTTTTAAAAGGCTTTCATCTTAAATTTGTTATATCGACGCCTCCATTGAATATGATCAGCAGAATAGCTTACAAGGGTTGCAATTTGAAATTTTACAATATTGGAACCTTTGAATTAAAATATCTGAAATATTTAATTTTTAAATTCAGAATTGTCGCTTGAATTGGAAATTTAAATGACCACGGAAAAGTTTTAAGCAACGGGAAACAATCAGGATTTTTTGTCTGAGATTTTAAATGCCACCCTGACTAAAGAAATTTGTATTCTAAACTAAGATTTTGTTTACAGCTGCCTAAATATATCAATTTGTGCATGGATGAAATTTGGGGTGTGAGAAAAGCCTGCGTGGATGTCATGCTATCAGTTGCTTCCTGCGTTACCATACACGAATATCGTTTGGTGCTTTCAAAACTATTAGCGACCCAATTGAACGATGAGTCGAAATGGGTACGGACATCTGCTTACCAAATTCTAGGACCCTTTATATCGATTTTCGCAAGGCAGTTCTCTGGCCTGAGATACAATCAATTTGGAGATTTTGTGATGTCTCATAGTCAAGGTTCTACACTAAGACAAAACATGTACGTATTGTATGCTCTTATCCAATTTGAAGTTTTCCTTGAGTTATGAATCGCGATTCTATTAGTTTCATTTTTTTCCAGAGTACCTTCCACGAAAAACGAATCGGTAGTGGGGCCAAACGACATTTTCGCAACTCCACTCGAGCGGGAAATTGGAGTTTTGGGGATTGATATGTATGTTTCTAATAAAGGGAAAGTGCCATCAAATTATAATACATCTCCGGGAAAGAAAAAGAATGATTCTATGTACTTTCCAATATCCAACTGGCTAGGTGAAATCGCTGAGGTATACCATTTTGCTCTATTATATTTACATTTAAAAATCAATTTCAATCACTCTTGAATATATGTTTGTAAATTGTAGGAAAACATACTCAAATTAAACATTTTTTTAGAGCGAAGAACAAACAGACGGTTCGGGTGAGGCATCCGGAGATGATGTAAACAAATTCAACCCCTTCCAGTATTACTACATTCCTCCGGAAATGCCATTAGATCTGGAATTGGTTCAGCCCAGCGATAAAACATCTAGTGAAGATGTTGGAGAGGGTTTTGAAGAAGTCTTCGATGACGTTTTCAGTGAAGCGCTGAGTGAGAAAACGGCTCAAGTGTTGCCCGAAGGTTCTTGGCAGCAAGAGACTGAATCACCCCCGCAATCTATCGCCGAAAATGTCGTCAGCAATAGAGAACCGTCCAAGTTTAGAAAGAGTTACAAGAGTTCAAGATTAGAACATGTACAATCTGACGTTTCAAATCTTTATAGTGATTGTGTACTAGGAGTATGCAATATTCCTATCAAGTCGCCCAAAAGCAGTGATGCACGGCCGAACTCAGAATCTTTGAATGACTCCCTCGATGTTTTAAATCTTAATAGAGATTTTGAAGAAGAATCTATGAACGAATCCGTGGACAAGGAAGACAATTTTGAATGTCACAATAAAACTTGTGATGCGCGGCCGAAGTCTGAATCTTTGAATGACACTGTCGATGTTTCAAATCTTAGTAGAGATTTTGGAACAGGAGAATATAATACTCCTCCTGCCAGTGCGTCCAATGAAGAGAGCACGGACGAAATCGTACCCCAATTCCTGATTGACTACTTTGTGTCGATGGGCGACCCCTCGCCACTGACTGACATCGGGACGGAAATCCATCATCAATGTGCCTTCTATTTTCCTGCGGTGGTGATGACTCTGGGCAGAAAGAACTGGCATCAACTAAAGAACGCCTATCAGGCTCTGGCTAGCGCCGTACAGTGGAAAGTTCGGTGCACACTTGCCTCGAGTATTCACGAAATCGCCCTAATTTTAGGCGAAGAACTCTCGGGCAGCGACCTCGTGCCGATCTATGATGGATTTATCAAAGATCTCGATGAGGTTAGGATAGGAGCGCTTAAACATCTTAATACATTCTTAAGAGTCCTCAGGCCTGCCGATCGTCAGCAATATCTGCCCAAGTTGTCCGACTTTGTTGTTACGGATAATGAGTGGAACTGGAGATTCAGAGAGGAATTCGCTGGACAGCTAGTTAAACTTGTTGTTCTTTACAAACCTGAAGACGTTTCTGAACATATCGCCCCGCTGGCTTTACAGCTACTGCAGGACAAAGTTGCCGCTGTGAGACAAATAGCTGTTTCATTGGTAAGTTTAATCACTAATTCAAACAATCTTTTAATTAGAACATTTTTTAGAAGCATTTGGAAACCTACAATATGAAAATTATTGCAGATAACCGTCATTACAACGTATTTGAGAGAAGAGAAGGCTCTGGTGACAGCTTTAATCCAGGAACTTCGAGATTTATTATCACTCAATAAATGGACATGTAGGCAAACTTACGCTCTCGTTTGTTCACAATTGGTCAGAGATACGGCAATTGATAGGGATGTTTTTGGCAAGGAGATGATGCCGTGCCTTCTGAGACTGTCGGAAGATAAAGTACCTAACGTCAGATTGGCGGTAGCCAGGTGTTTGTCAACGGATATCATTCCTGTGTCACGTAAGTCATTTTTTAATTACCAAATTTAATTTAGTTGTCCTTGTAACAAATTTTTAGAGTGCATTGATATAATTTCTGTTATGAAAAAATACACATTGTCTAGTACAGGGATTACAGCCGAAAAACTTCCCCTTTTCTTTTTAAATATACTGCATTAGAGAATACAATATTTGAATTACGCTGAAAATTTCGGACCGGAAAGTAGTCTCAAGTTTAAATTGTACTGACTATAAATTAGGCACTGACTGGTATAACAGAATTTTCCATAAAATTAGCTCTGCACGAGCTGGAAAAGAGGTTAGTCTTTTGGAAAATTCCGTAACGGTAGACAGTTCCTATAAATTACATATTTACTTAGCAAACGTAAAATGTCATTTATAGCGTAAATTTCAAGCAAATACAAATCTAAATATCACGTTTCAAACTCCGGACTCTTGCGTCTCCAATTTTATTTTTAAATCATACCGATATAAAAAATTTTTAAAAGTTTACTTGCCGGATTTCAAACTAAATTATTTAGGATTCAAATAAAACTCTAAAGCTACATCAAATAAGTTTTCGGGCGAAAAAGTATCATGATTTAATTATTAATTATGGTATTTTTTAATAAATAAGACAATATTTTTGATTATGTGAACAATTTTAAATATATAAAAATGGTTTATTTAACAAATTTTATGTTTTGTCGGACTTATTATATATTATATCGCCGTAAATGGATTTCGAACGACCCAAAAAGAAGATAATCAGAGTTAAAATTTGTTTTTAATCTAAATTCCCTACTGAGAATCCACTGGATGACTATTAATTTGCTAAATATTATTTGCCGATGGCGACCCTTGTTCGAAAAAAATCAACTTTTAACGATTTTTTCAATGATTTTAATTAATTATATTTAATTTTTTTCAATTTGTAATTTTTTTAAACGTTCAACAATTGAATTTTCAACTGTTGAACTGATGAAGATTGAAGAGAATTGAAAATGAAATTATTAACCGTTGGGAATTGAAGAAAATTAAACATCAAGTTTTCAACGGTTGAATTTTCTTCAAATTCCAACTGTTGAATTCAGTATGAGAATTTAATAAATAAAGATTTTAATCCATAAAACAAAATTTTTGAATAAAGTCAATTGTTTAGAAAACGGGCCGCTCCTGGCAAGTAATGTTTTTTTGGCAAATTAATAGTCGTCCAATGACTCTCAGTAGGACATTTATGAGATTTAAAAAAAATTCAACTCTGACAATGTCCTTGTATTTATATCCAATTTGTAAAAATAAATTCTTTAATGGCAGAAGTTATTAAAAAATCGTTTAGAATTATTTGAAAATGCAGCATTTCTTATACAAGATTGTTTCTTTCTTTAATCTTTCCCCTCTTTTCCCCTTTTTCGTGAATAAAATTACCCTATTTCCCCTTTTTTAGCTCCTTTTGCATTGTGATCCCTGCTATTGTGAAATGGTAAATAGCATGTACATTACTTATGTAAGCACAACAAGGAATTCTTTAATAATAACTTATTGTTTGAAATTAAATAGCGTAAATAAAGAACACGTAGTGAAGCGTAAAGGCAGGCCTGTAAAGGTTTGTCATGCCTCTTCACGCTCCAGTAATTTTTAAATCAAAACGAGGCCATTTCAAATTTCTCTTCTTGAATATAAAGTAAGAGTAACAGCAACATGTTACTTTTGAGTTGCAACTTTCAGAATACAGATTATCTTCACTCGAAGGGTTGTCCAGTCGGCTTTTGAATGTACACCAGATATTAAGTTTTCAGAGATTTCACAAAGATTTCGCAGGTTTCAGAAAGATATAAAAGATTTCACAATGATTTCAGAAGGATATCACGAAGATTGCGAAAGATTTAAAAATTATTTCATGAAGATTTCCAAATATTTCTCACGTATATCCCATTATTCCACAGAGATTGTAAAAAATTTCACAAAAGTTGCAAAAGATTTCAAAGAATTGACAAACATTTAAAAAGATTTCGCAAGATTCCAGAGTTCACAAAAGTTTTAAAGATTTTAAGGATTTCACAAAGAACTCTTGCACACCAGATTGCAAAATCAATCAACCCCTCGTCTTCCCTTAAAATATTGAAATTTGTTTCTGAAGTAATTTTTAATTTTGTTAACAGAATGGTTCGAGGCCGAACTCACGGAAACTATCGTCAAGAAGTTGAAAAAATTGCACTACGACCCTGATCGCGACGTGCGAGTACTGGCTGGGGGACGCGAAATCATCGAGCCAGGCGATTGTCATACTTTTCTCTTAGACGCTTTCTAACATAGGTTGATCTCGTCTTCTGGAATGGCACTAACGGACCCTTAATTACCCCAGGAACAGGAATTAAAAATTTTGAATACCAGGTTCGAAAGCATTGCCTTGTCCATGATGTTTGTTATTTCTTCATGAACAAAATCTCTGATCATCAAAGTCAACAACAATTTCAAACAGAATGAAACTTCCTGAAGAGAAAAAATGTAGAACAAGCATCGTCAAAAAGAGGAAAAAGTAGGCTAGCCGGGAATCTTTTCCTTAATGCATTTGTAACGGAAGCTCAAGTTTTTTTTTCTACACATTTACGCTACCAATGAGGGTGGACAAGTGACTTTGATAAAACACTGTCGACGGCTTTAGAGAATAAATTTCGGGTTCTTAAGCCTTTTTGATAAGAAACCGTGAAAGAGCCGATTGTCAAAAGACAGTGTGAATGCCAGAATGTAACTACGTGTGAATGCCTACGCGAATCCTTTGTGATCGTTTTGATTTTAAGTTGTCGATAGAAAAAGAATTGTCAACATCGTGCATTTTGTTAATTTTTTAAGCAAGTATTGATTTCTGCGTGCATCAGAGAGGAGGCAAGCCCATGGAATCCGTTGTTCCCTTCAGGATCAATAACTCTTGCTCCAGAGATACATTTAAGTCAGAGTTTTGCAGTTAGACTTTAACAAGCGGCTTGCTTCTTAATCCAGCGTTCTGTCAAACCTACCAGCCTAAATAAAATCAAATGGATGATTGAATCGCAAACTGCGTCCAAGTTTTATCAGTTAAAAAATAAGAATCGCGCCTTATTGCGAGACACGAGCGTTAATCGCTTTGCGATCAGACGAGAAGCATTTTTTTAGCACCTGTGAATATTTGCGCATTTGGATGGAAGATATCTTATGTATAAACGAAAGAAAAATAAACTTCAAGCGATTTGTTACATAACTTGTGTGATCATTATGAGCCACTCTTCTTTTGATTGATCTCCATGAAATCTAATAACTAATTTTCAAATCTGCCTGTATGAATGTAGAAGATTGATGCAATTGTGATAGATAAAAAATTATAACAAATCTAATATTTATTGAGATTTTTTATTCTATTATGTCAATTGAAACATATGCAAAATTATAACTGAAAAAAAGTGTTGTATATTTTGAATTAAAGAAATTAGTACTTATAATATAAATCCTGTACATGCCGAATACATTATTATTTTTAAATATTTTCAAAGAAAAAAAGAAAAGAATATCAAATTAGGAATGTAAAATAGTTTGAGGTATTTCAATTTTTAAGTTTTCTTATTGAAAGATTAAAGCGAGCTTCAAAATTTTTCAATTGTTAAATCCTCCAGTTATATTTTGCCGGTTGAAAAGTAAAAAGTACTGAAATCGGAAAACCAAATCAGATAATATTTAGAGGTTTAACTTTTGTCAAATTGTAATGAAATCTTATGCGACGATTTTAATTTTCGCAAAAATGGGATTTTTTCATTTTCTGAGAAAATTACTTTTGGAACTTGGTTAAAATAACTTAAAATGGTGGCTGAAATAATTTCGAAAATTTTTTTTAAGAAATATAATATGTATCCATCACTAGTTTATTCCTACTGATACAATTGTCTTATTAACAAATTTTGACAAAATTACGCTAAAAATGACAAAAATGTGATTTTTTTCAAAATTATATCGGCCGATATTTGTTCCGTTTATTGTCAGATTGTGCTAAAAATTGTACCCTATTGTACATACCCATTTTAAAAAAGTATTTGTGAACAATTTTCAATTTAAAAATATCTAAATTCACTTTAGAAAATATCCGAACCTCAGTGTCGCTAATTTCTAATCCTCAAACTCAAACAATTCTGTACTAAGTTTCATAAGTTATAAATTAATCATGTGTTTTCTATTACGAATAACAAAAATGTACTATAATTTTATAGTTTTCTTGATTCAGATGCCACCGCAGGCGCGGATTTACAATGGTGGCGAAACCGGCGATCGCCCCCTCCCCCCAGGATTTTCTGACTTACCTTCACTTTCTTCTTTTTCACTAATAAATGAAGAAAAGATATAAAAAGTATTAAATTTCATAATGGCAAAAATAATTAAAAATTGTTAATTAATATTTGAAAGATTGCAAAATATAAAAAATAATATTAAATATGTATATGCAGCACGTGTATACAATTTTTTGACCCCCCCCCCCCCTGAAACACTTTTCAGGATCCGCGTCTGTTCAACCGTGGTAACTTAATACCCATTAACGTCATTATAATATGTCTGTGACTCGAAATTTAAATTATAAAAGTTTTCGCTTTTTCACCGAACGGTTTTCCATACAACAAACTGACGCAATTTAACAGATATAATTTTTATTTCTATTTCAATGATCTGCCTTTCCCTATTTTCCTGCGTTTCCCCCTATTTTGAAAATTTCTCTATTTTCAAAAACTTCCCCGAAACATAGTCTCGACTTTGAATTGTAAAATTTTAACTTATATTTGCTTGAAATTGACCAAAGAGACTTATCTATAAATTAAACATTTACCTAGCAAACGTAAATATGAAATTTATAGCTAAGCCTAGTAAATTTCAAGTTGAACGTCACAGTTTAAACTCCGGACTCTTGTGCCTTGAATTTTATTTTTAAATCTTACCAATTAAATTAAATTTTCAATTTTTACAATGCTCTACATTTGAAAATTCAATTGTTTTAAATTGAAGAAAACTGGAAATTCTATTTTCAACTCTTGAAAGTTAAAGAAAATTGTTAAATGAATATTCAACTGTTGAAAATTGAAGAAAATTGATAATTGAATTATCAACAGTAGAAAATTCAATTGTTGGAAATTGATGAAAATTAAAAATGAAAGAAGATTGAACATTGCAATCCATAAAACAAACATTTTGAAAAAAGTCGATTTTTTCGAAAACGGTTCGCTATTGGAAAATAATGTTTTTTGGCAAATTAATATTCATCCAATGGACACTGAGTAGGGAATTTATATTAGATTAAAAAAAAATCGAACTGTGATGATCTCCCTGTAACTATATCAAATTTATAAAAAAAAATTCTTTAATCTCAGAAGTAATTGAAGAATCATTTCACATTATTTAAAATACAATATTTCTTATAAAAAGATTGTTTCTTCTTTTCTACACGTAGAAATAAATGCTTAAGCTTTCCTCCGTTTTCGTAAAAAATTACCCTATTTCCCCTTTTTGAGCTTATTTTTCACTGTGATCCCTGCTATTTTTTTTTATCCGATAACTTTACATAATAGTTTATTGTCTGTATTTGATTTCAGTTTTAAAAAAGTTTAGAAAAAAGGTTAATCTTCCAGGTTATTTTGTTTTTATGGACACAGTCAGTGGCTATTGATGGAAAAAAACCGGGTTCACCCGAGAAAAAGTTGAAAAAAAATTTCAAACTGTTAAAAAAATGGGTGTTACAATATCTTATAATTAGTATATATTTATCGAAATTGATGTACAATAGCTTAAAAACGATTCTAAAGTCTTATACATATATTAGTTCTAGATATAAAAAGAGATATCTAATAAGATTCCATTAGAAAGTACATATGTAATGAGATCGTTAGGGTTTTAGTTTCGGTTATAAAAAATCAAAATATCCCTAAAAACTTTCCTGGAAGACAGTTGGGCAACTGGCATGTATTTTCTTCCATTTCTGTTTCAGCTACACGACAACCTCGAATGCAATGTCTCCAACTAATTTGTCTCCCTTTTGCACATGTGACTTTACAACCGCTCCAATCTATCCCACTTCCTGTGAGATTTCAGTTTTCTTCGGCCCCTGTTTCGTTCTCTTATTTCTCCTGAAATCTTATCTGGTTTTAACTGAACCAAATAGTTCGAATAAGCCTGTTTTTCTCTTTCAGAATTTTTTGTTTGTTTTTGCTATTGATCTCTGTTTTTTTTGCGCAGTTTGACATTTTTCTGTGTAGAGATCGCATTTTGTAGTGATTTTGAAAGTGGAGTTTGTGTTTTTTTCTAAAACCATACATCTTTTGCTATTTTTTGGACTCGGCTTTAGGTTCGAATTTTCTTTTCTTTCAGTATCGCTTTTTCCACGTTTATTCGTAGTGATGCTGATGATATTTTCAAGATCCATTACCGTTGAAAGAAATGAAAGGCTTACTTCACACGTAAATTCTTTAAATTTGAATAATTTGCAATTGAAGGTTTAAAAAATACCTTTACTGCTAGTTTGTCGACGAGAGTCTTAATTTCTTCAACGGATTTCAGAGCACCCTGCGTTAAAGCTCTTAAGTTCTCTGTCCACTTTTGATTTAGAAACATCGTTTCGATTCACTGTTTCAGGTTCACGAATGTTTTCGAAATACTTCAACTCCTGGTCCTTAGCTGAAGCTTTTCTATGATTCTGAGCATTCCGTTTACTACGATCAACTTCAATTTCTAATTTTATTGCGTTCGAAATGTCCTTATTTGCAATGTCGACTTCTGACCTACCATCAGTTGAATCCCTTTTTTCTGCTTTGGATGCTACTTGAATATCATCAACAACCTATTATTAAAGAATTAATTTTGAATATCTCATACATACATACATACATATATATGTATGTATGTATGCATATATGTATGTATATATAATTGAATAGAATTTCACTTGAATATCACTAAGTACCTATTGTGCAAGAGTTAATTTAGAATTATTTTAATTGCAATACATTATTATTGAATATCATTAATATCACAAATTACCTATTGTTCAAGAATTAGTTTAAAATTATTTTAATTGGAATACTTTATTACTGAATATCTTGAATTTCATTTGAATATCACTAAGTACCTATTGTGCAAAAGTTACTTTAGAATTATTTCAATTGAGATACTTTATTACTGAATATCTTGAATTTCACTCGAATATCATCAACGACCTATTTTTCAAGATTCAATTTATAATTCTTTTAATTAAAATACATTTTATTATTGAACATCTTGAATTTCATTTAAATATCATTAAGAAACTATTGTGCAAGATTTAATTTATAATTATTTTATTTGGAATACGTTGTTATTGAATGAATACTTTGAATATCACCAAATACTTATTGTTCAAGAAATAATTTATAATTATTCTAATTGGGTTACTTTATTACTGAATATCTTGAATTTCACTCGAATATCAACGACCTATTTTTCAAGAATCAATTTATAATTATTTTAATTGGAATACATTTCATTTAATATATATTAATTTTTCAAGAGTTAATTTTTAATTATTTTAATTCAAATATTTTATTATTGAATATCACCAACTACCTATTTTTCAAGAATTAGATTAGAATTATTTTAATTAGTATACTTTATTACTCAATATCATGAATTTCACATGAATATCACCAACTATCTGTTGTCCAAGAATTAATTTAGAATTATTTTGTTTGGAATACATTGTCATTTTTAAATATTGAAAATAATTATTGCTATTTAATAAAAGTGTTAAAACATTTTGAAACAGTTGAAAAGTTTTACAAATTAGATTCTCCAAAATATTAAAAAAAATGTAGAGTCTGTCCTTACTTGCCTTATCCAACTGGTCTAGACTTTCCTGCATCTTTGAAAGTTGCATCTTTCTATTTTTTCTACTCTTTTTCTTCTTGGGTTTCTTTTTGATCTTTTTTGATTTGTTGCTCTTTAACTTCAGTTTGTATTTTTTCATGGGTGTCATTCCTCTTTTGTCTCGGAGTGCTGCATTGAGATGCGATTCTTTTCCTGGAAATCGCGTAGATGTTTTTCTAAACAAAACTTCGTTATCTCCTTCACGATTTGCAGCCTCACCCATTACCGCTGATTTTTTATTTGTATTCAAATTCATGTCATTATGTTGCTCCTTTTGCAAAACTTCAGATGAGTACCTTTAAAGAATATGTTAAACTTATTGTTGATGATAATATTAATCATGAAAAATAGTTTATTGTTTTTAATTTCGATCTCAAATTATGCTTACAAGTTATTACTATCAAGATCTTTCGCAGTCTTCGAAGCATAATTTTCACCTTTTTGTTGATCCATTTCTTCTAAATCATTTCCATTTACATCCACATAACCCACTTTCGATAACATTGAATCGAAGAGTTTATTGTCTTCTCGACACGGAGTTTGATGATCATCTTGATTATCATTAGCATATTCGTAGGAAGCATCAAGATTTTTTTTCTGGTAATCACTTGCAATTTGAGAAACTGAACGTGATACCTTATTTTTTATTGAAAAAGATTCAGGATACATCTTCGCATAATTGTTTCTTTTCTTTCTGTTATCCAGGACTTGGTCTTCTAACCCTGAATCCATGTTTTCCTGCTGATATCCAAGATCCTCTTTGTATCTAAATTTAGGAGAATTCAATTCAATAGCACTAGGGTTGTCAATAACATGTTCACTTTTTGGAAATGAGGCAGCGAGATCTTCGAGGTAATCAGATTTGAATCTAGGAATGACGTTATTTTTATTCGGATTATCTCTTTTTACACGAATGTGTACTAAATTATCTTGATCCTGACTATGTTCCACATCTCCTAAAATGTTAGGTCCATCTAGGTTCAATAAAGTTTTTTCCTCAGGTTCATTATTATTAGTTAAAAAATCATTTTTGACTGATCTCTTAATGCTGAAAAGGATTTTTGAATTTTCATCCGACTCTTTAAATGTTGTGCCGGTTCTGACAGAAGTTGAAGATTCTTTCTGTTGTAAGCTGGATCTATTAATGGCTAAATTTTTAACAACTTTGTTTTCTGACTTTAAACTGTTTACATACAATTTTGGGTAGTTATCATGTTCTGTAGAATTAATTGTTTTATACCATTTGCGAATTTCTGTTCGTTTTTTAGGTGTTTTCAGTTTCTCTTCATTTTTTGAGAAAGTACGTTCTCCATCTACATTACTTCTTAAAAAAATGGGAAACTTATCAAGATCTGTAGAATCGTCTTGTTTGAGATTAAAAGATCTAAATTTCTTATTTTGAAAAGGTAATTTTTTAGATGGATTGTTGTGTGATATTGGACGGTTTTGATGATGTAAATAATGCTGGTCCAAATTTCGCTGTCTTTTGCATTGTATTGAGGTTATCGATAAAAGATGGATATAAAACCAGACAAAAATGAGTAAATGCAATCTCTGACTACACATAAAGTACACTCGAAGCACCGATTGTTTGCCAAACCTGACTTTGAAGATGCCTCATGGGTCTTTAAAATCGAAGATTAATTAAAAACTTTGAGAAAACTTGGAGCTTTGACATTTTGAGAATTCAAGTTCGAACGAAGAACAAATGAAAAATGCTTAACGAATTTTGATTTGAATGTTGGAACTGAAAGAACGTGCGGCGAAACAACCAGTAGGCTCGTAATTTTTATGAATTACGACTTAACATATTTTTTACAAATAAATTGTTAGTAAAAGGAAAGAAACGAAATGAACCAATTACACCTAAAAATTTGACACCATCAACATTGTTATATAGAAATAATTACTTTTTAATCAGAAATTGGTGTAAATTCCTACATTTTTCCAATCAATTTTAATGTCACTTGATATTACATACCTACATGAAATTATAATTTTTCAAATTCCAGTTCGAAATGTTCAATATAGAAAATTTTCAAATTTAAAATGAAGCAATTTTGAATGCACATTTTAAATTGTTTATCTTTCAAATCTTGAATTTGAAAATATTTATTTTTGAGTATCTAAACTTTTAATTGTTCAATCCAAAACGTTATGGAAATAATAAATTTTGATTAAATGGGATATCAAACCAGAAGCAATTTGAAAAATGATTTCATTTTCAACGCCTGTGTTTAAAGTTATTTAATGTAAAAAAGTGATTTCTAAAATCTACGTTAGGGTGGTCTAAAAAAACGAATTTTTGATTTTTTTAAGATCTCACCCCCTCATCTTGTGTTATTTTGGGGCCCCAAAGCGTTAAAAGTTCAATAAATTCGCTAAAAATTATTGTACAAATATGCAAAATACTGCTCTTAATTTAACCATTTTTGAGATATAGTATCTTAAGGGCTAACTCAGGAGAATTTAATGGTGCATTTACTTACAAAATGAAATTTTTAGTCCTGGTATTTACGATTCTTTTCGAAATAAAACAATTCATTGCACTTTTTGAATTTTTTTTACAAAATAACACAAACATGGGGGTGTGATTTGAAAAAAATCAAAAATTCTTTTTTTTTGTACCACATTATCCTACGTATACATTGTTTATAGAAAAAATTATTCCAGTTTAATTACTGTTTTCTAAATCTGTAAAACTAAGAGGTATGCACGAACATTTCAGTAGTGAATTTAAAAAATCTTCTCAACAACTTTATTTAAAACATCTTACATTTCCAAATGTAAAGTTACTGGTTTCATCTAAATTCGACGACGTTTTATTCTGATTCAGCCTATTTCTCAAAAGGTGAATCACAGTATTCAATCCTAATTTTTTTAACTAACACGCATCATGAAATATGTCGCAAGGAACAAAATTCCTTGTTTTTCAAGGATCAAATTGAAAAGCTCCAAGTTAAAAATGAAACGATAATAGAACGATCCGTGAAAATTGTAAGTTATTACCCATTTTGACTTACGAATCTTCAGAATTCTGAAGAACTCTACTCAATACAAATTCAACCGTTGCTTTTTTCAAACTAGAAAGGATATCAGAACTAAATAAACAAAACAAAAAACAACGCTGTGATGATTCCCTTTTAGAATGTATACAGACTTCCACTGTGCAACAAAGAGATTTATTTCTATTTCGAGATATGCTCGTGATTTAAAGGTCTATTTTCTTTCCTATTTAATAAATTACTGTCGTTGGTGTCTGCCATTGCGGTAGAAAAGAGGAAAAACGAAGGGACACGTGGCCAATTAACTCGTAGATTCTGCCTCTTCTTGCACCGTCTCGCTCTGTTCGCTGGTTTCGCTTTTCGATCTGAAAGAAATCATTAGGTGAGGTTCTCTCGGTTCCCTCGGGAAGATTGATATTCCCATAATTCACAGGAAAGCGGGAAAAAGGAGAAATCATCCCAAATAATAAACGGGACAAATTGTTAAGATGATAGACAGTTATGTTAAAAAAACATCAACAAGGAAGGCAACTTTACCAATCTTCCCCGCTAAAGAAACAATGTTTGCAAGTAGCCCTTCAATTTTCAGCATTGCCAAAAGAATTTCTGACACTATATATGTATATATAAATAAAATATTTTGTATCTTTTGGATGGTGCTGAATAATATCGAGGCTGTAAAATTTGCGATCACTCTGGTTATTCAGATCACGCCAACACACATATGTTAATAATTTGTTATTATTGCTTTTTATAGTTATAAAATTGTGGTTTAATGTGCAAAAAGTTTCAAGATGTCTATATAATGTAGTTGGAACAATTTATTGGCTACATCACTACTAGCTACTACACGGAGAAAAATACTCTATTGATCACAAACTGCTCAATTTTCCTGGTAATTTGAAGAACATTGAATAATATTTAACTTAATATTAAAGAATATTTTTCTCTGTGCAGCGATTAGTTCATGTCGACGAAGTTTCGGAGCTAAAAGACTTTTGTATTGAATTAGTTTACACCTTCAGTGATTTCGTCATTAAAAAAGTACCGTTTCGCATTCTTTTCTTTTTCACATCGTCTTCGTAATTTTGTATGTTTCACGTCATTACACTGAAAATATTTCTTTCACGCAGTGTACGAGTATACCATTTATGGCGACGTATTAATCATACAATTAACGAAAGTCGATTGGCGAGATTTATTTACTGCTTACTAAGTTAATATAACTTGCTCTCCTTAATTACACCTACTACCGCTTTCGAATGTCAAGCACACAAAACGGATCAACATATGAAAAAAATATAAGTTCTCTGTTATATTCTTTAAAAACTATAACGGAGTGGCCACTCAAGACTCAACAAATTCCCGATGTTTCCCTGGGCTTTAAAAGCTTCCAAACTAAGGAATTTGTAATTTGGGGCGTTTAAAATTGAAAAATAAACAATTTCAAACACTATGTTTAATATTGTAAGCATTGAAAATTGTTCAACTATTAAGACTTTCCATTTGAAATTGTACAAGATTGAACAATTAAAAATGTCTTATTTATAGTATACATTCAAAATGGTACATTTTTAAATTATGAACGTTTCTAATCAAATTGTCAAATTCAAGCCTTGAAAATTAAACGATTTTACATTGCAATGACCTGTTTACCAATTTTCCCCAGGTCTTTTCCCGCGATTCAAAAGCTTCAAAAATAAAACATTTTCAATTTGAGATATGTATTAAAAAAAGAATCTCCAAATTAACGAATCTAATGTGGAACTAAATTTGAAGCGTTTAAAATTAAAAAATTAAACACAACGTTTAATATTGTATAAATTTGAAGCTTTAAAAACTAGATAATCTCCAAATTAAGAAATTGAAGTAAAAGCCATCAAAATTACCCAATTTTTTTCAAGATCATTAAACTGAACTTTATAATCAGGAAAATAAAAAATTGACAAACTGAAAGAGAAGCACTGAAAATTGTTCAAATATGATGACTTTCAATTTCCTCATTTATAGTATACATTGAAAATTGTACATTTAAAAATTATGAACGTTTCAAATTAAAATTTTCAAATTCAATCCTTGAAAATTAAACGATTTTTCTTGCAATTACTAGTTTCCCCATTTTGCCCTGGTCTAAAAAATCCCCGGTCTTTTCCCGCGTTTCAAAAGCTTAAAAACGAAGCAATTTATAATTTGAAGTATTCAAAAAGGCATCTACAAATTAACGAATCTAATGTGGAACTAAATTTGAAGCGTTAAAAATGGAAAATATTAAACAATTTCAAACACAACGTTTAATATTGTATAAATTCGCTGATTTCAAAATTAGATAATCTCCAAATTAAAAAATTAGAATTAAAAGCCATCAAAATTACCCCATTTTTTCGAAATAATTAAACTGAACTTTAAAGTTAGGACAATCAAAGTTTGACATACTTTAAGAGAAGCACTGAAAATTGTTCAACTATTAAGACTCAATTTGAAATAATACAAGATTGATATTTATAGTTTACATTAAAAATGTCACATTTGTAAATTATGATAGTTTCAAATTAATTAGTTAAATTCAAGCGTTGACAATTAAACGATTTTACATTGCAATTACTAGTATCCCAATTTTGCCCGGATCTAAAAAAATTCTCAATTTGCTGGTCCAGTGGCCACCTTGCATAAAAACATGTTCCAAAAATTGCATGCTGGATTTGATAATTAAATTAGTTTGGATATTGTAATATTGGCGGACTGTTTTTTTACAATTAAAGTTGATTCTTCCCAGTTCGCATCTGACTTTAAAAAACTGTTAAATTGTTAAATGTCCACTTTAAAAAGCTTGGGAACTCGAATATATACACACATTTAAATTATCTAAAATATGTTAAAATTTGAAAAGGCAACAACAAACTTTTAATATCGATGTTAATCCGCTGGTGATTTAAATCAAAGTATACTTTCGTTATTTCCAGTGCAGGAAATATCTGAGGTACATTGTTATTAAGATTGGCACTTTTCAAAGTTTCAGATCACCAGATACTTCGCTTGACAATCCAGAGCCCATGAGACTACCTTATAAAGTGAGCTTTAACTCGATATTGTCGATTATTAAAAGGGTTTGCCTGTTTATAATATCAGGGATTTTCTATAACTTTCTTCTCATGTCTTAGAAAAGAGGAAGTGGTGGGGTGATTTTGGATGTTTTTTTTTTGGGTGTTTTGCTTTGTGTTGTGCACTCGCGGTTCATACATCACGATTTGCTGTTTTTAGTTCTTACTAATCTTCTTTGTTTTGTTTTATTATTTCTTGTACACGAGTAGGCACTTGGCTATGTTTCTTTGTTTCGATCATTGAAGTTCTCTTTTCTTTCGTTTATGGTACGATATATGCAGAAAGTATATATTTGCAACTGTTATATCGTGCAACGGTTATTATATATATCTCAAACATTTTTCCACTTTGACTTTTTATCTTTTCCATTCTCTTTTCTCCTTTCATATTTTCATCCTTTCGGTCACAATCACTCGCTCTTTCAGTCTCTCATTTATGCATCTTCTGTTTCTTTCTCTCGTGCAAACGAATGTGTGGAACTTTTACTTAGCACCGTATTTTCATAAGTTCTAACTTCCAGCCGCCTGGCTCTCTATCGTTTTCCTCATTACTGGCGATAGCGATTTCAGATGTTTGAAGAATCCTACTAGAGTCAGACGTTCTAGCAGATGAAAAATAATTGTGAGAATCGATGCAGTGGATTTACGCAGTTACATCCTGAGATCTGACATTCTCCTCTTCCTATCACCACAGACGATAGACAGGAACTTTGCCAAATTAAAAAAAAAGTTAAAGGTTCCACAGGCACTCCTCAAAAAAGCATTCTTTTTTAGTTATTACTTTTTATTCAAGAAAAATAAAAAAATTTTCACACCAATACGTGTGTACTGCAATGAAGACGAGTAAGCAACTTATTAATAAAAAACAAGTTAAATGCCTTTCGAATGAACTCCCTAATAACTCCACCCATCTATTATCTGTGGCATAACTATCACACAAAATTTGCTTACGTTTATAAGATTTTCCTTTAATTTTACTTGAATTTTTTTGTTTAGAAATCTTTAATCGTACTCAGTCTTTCCGAACGCTCGAGTGGTGAGCAGGAAATCTCGTAATCGACGATCCTAAATTCCATCTCAATTTAACTGTTCTACCTTTATTTTCTCAACTAATTATGATTGACTTGTTATCGCGCCTCGTTCGCTAGATATTAACAGAATTTTAAGATTTACTCAACACTACAAAGAAATGTTAATCTACTTAATTAATATACCTTGGAAAAGTGCAGAGCGCTTGACTCAACTCTATAATTGTATACTGTCTAGATCACTAAAAAACTTGAACACTAAGGAATTGAAACCCTAGATTTTTTCGAGATCAATAAATTCTGTTTCTTTTCAAAGAGACTTCTTCGTAATACATTACATTCATAATGCTGAATTATGTTCGCATACCAAAGAGTACCTATATCTATTAATTAAACTCCCTAAGTCATACATTGACGAGCTCTATAAAGTCGCTAAAACTTGATTGGTATATTGGAGTACCTAAATGAGTCAAGTGGCAAATAAAAAGTGGCAGGGTTCCTCTGCTTCAACTAACTTGATTAACTTCATCATTCTTTTTCAACAGAAACGACATAAAAGGTAAGAAAATATATTCCACATGTGTGATTTAATCTACAGAATGTAGATAATATGAGTGCGTATGTTCACGACAAGCTAGATGCTTTAGCTTTCAAAAAACTCACTCGAACACGTCCATTCTTCAACTAATCAACAGGAATTCATGCTTTCCGTTTAAAGAAATCTATCAAAATGATTGTTAAAACGATTTCGATACTTTCTTATACCCATGGGTAATTCTCGAGTTGCAATATAAAAATACAAATGCGTTCATTCCTCCTGAACTTCGATCGCTCTTCTTTGGACTTTTTTTGTCCCTCTGTTTTAATCTTTTGCAAATCATTTGAACTAGTTACTCTGTTTAAAGTCGGACCAGAATCTCTTGCTGTTAGTTAAGAGATACGAGCATTCACTGTAGGGCGTACAGGAATTAGAAAGCTCAATCTTTCGTTTCATTTTGAAGTGCACATAGATCTGGCTCTTGAAATCTAGAGTGACCTTATCTGACTGTGCTTTCAACTGTATCACTAGGTGTAAGCGTTTCTGCCTAGCCAATCGATAAATGCATTAATTTTCTAGCCGCGCATGTAAAAGTAGCTATATATCATCCCACCAACAATCGCGGCTCCTATGCCTAGTGAAAGGGGCGTAAATAATGACCTCTTGAGTTTCTGCCATTCTTCGGTCTGCTTCTGCCGGCGTTTCATCTCGCGTACCTGCGCTGCAAGTCGATCTTTCTTCTCCAAATGACGCTGACGAAGTTCAAATTTCCTGAAAAGAAAAAGTTATGCTTTAGGGATTGTCTTAAATGTACTTAGGAACAGGGGTCGGATCGACTAGAAGGTTTAAAAAAGACGCATTACTCGCACAGAATTACAAAGAAAGACACATGGAATTTCCAAAAAAGTCCACAAAAAGTTACATCCAATTTTTAAAGATAATGAAAAAAAAGCAGGAATATATTAGGAATATAGAGTGCATAAATCTAATTATTTTTCAAACGTTTTTTTCAATATCAAAATAAACTTTAAGGTTGAAATAATTTTTTAACAATAGTTATTCAGCTTGAAAGATTCTGAATCTAGGTTTAAAACATTTCTTTCTGAACTGTTAAACTTGTCATCTAGTCGGAATATATTGCATTTTCAACCCAAAGATGATTTTTTAATAAAAGAGTTGAGTTTTTAAGTTAAGAATTCGAATAATTTATAACTTTTGAACCCAAAAAATTTAATTTTTAATACATTAGCTACATTTGAAAAAAGCAAAAATAATTTTCAACCAAAAAGTTATATTTACAATAAAAAAATTAAGAACTTTCATGCAAAAGAGATGAATTTTTAACAAACAGTTAAAATTTCAAGCCAAAAAGACGAATTTTTTAGAAGACAGTCGAATTATCAGCTTGAAAAGTTGAATTTTCAACAAGTAGATCGTTTTCTACCAAGAAAGATAAAGTTTTAATCAAATAGTTGAATCAAACAAAAAAAAAAGATAACAAACTAAGGCGCATTTATAACCAACCAAATAGTTGGACGTTCAAGCAAAAGAGATGAATTTTCAACAAAATAGTTTAATTTTTAACCAAATAGTTGAATTTTCAAACAAAATGACGAATTTTTTAGAAAATAGTTAAATTTTCAATATAAAACTTAATTTGTAATCAAGATGAATTTTCAACCAAGAAATATGATTTTTCTACCATAAAAGAGGAATTAAGTTAAAGTTAAATTGTTGACCAAAAAAGATTACTTCTTAAGAAAATAGTTTAATTTTTCTTACTGGGTTCTATTAATTCAGTTCGCATTGAAGCAAAAAAAAACGAGAAAAAAGGGAAAGGGGAAGTTTCTTGAAAATAGACAAAAAGAGAGGAATTCTTTAAAAATGTAAAAATTAAACGATTTTATACCTTTTCCACTTAAAAATTTCCAAACTGTTAAGGCTTGCAATTGGAGAAAATTAAAACTCTGAACACGGATTCACGAAATTAGAACTTGTTAAATTTCAAACGCTATTCATTAAAAATTTTCTAACTATAAAGCTTTAATGAGAAATTATTCAACTTTCAATGTTCTCAATTAAAATCGTTCCATTTATTTTTTATTTTTCATAGGGCCTCTATTGAAAATTCGATCTTCGGTACCTGTAAAGAGGGTTGAAACTTGAAATGTTTCTACCCTACGGTTGGACGACTCAATTTCAACCCGCTGTACAGGTACCTCATTCGAATTTTCAATAGAGTTGCTATGAAAAATATCGTATCGCCCCTAGCTATGTAATATACTATTGAATTTCAATTTTAAGTTTCATTGTGATTCAAATTGAAAAAAAAAGGTATAACGAACTTCAGAGAAAAGCAGAAAGGAGTCGATTATTCGCATTTTTCTTCAAAAAGTCGCATTACAAAAAAATGTCGAAAAGTGTAGGGAACATCTTAATAGTACTTCGCAATTAGTATTCTTTCTCTCTCAAAATAGGTTGGAGGTTCCACAATTCACAATGCAATTAGAGTTAAATGTCTCCGTCAATTAATTTTATTATTTACTCGTAAATTTAAAGTTATTTTTGGACCCAAGTTTAACTTATTGCGGCTTTATTCAATTAAAGTATCTATATTTCCTCTGAATAAAAATAAAAAAATTATTAGGACGTCACACTTTGTGACGTCTGACAGCGACCCCCCTTTTCCCTTGCTTGACGTAATTTTGATGTTTTCTTAGTTAGAAACTTACTTTTAATACCAAACAATGTATTGCAGTATTCTGCAATATCGTTGAGTTTTTTGAGGGAATAGGGAAAAGTAAGGACTTTAATACACCGGGAAAGCGATGCATTTTTGTCAAAAACTGGAATGTTGTCTTGATTGCAGCAAAAACGTAGCTGAGAGTATTGTGAGTTTCGATTAATCCTTAGACGGCGGACGATTTATAAAAAGATCCCAATAAAATGTTTTTTCGCTATATTATTGGCATCGCTGAATGCAATATTCGGAACAATTAAAAAAAAAAGTGTTATCAGCTAAAACTCGTTCTATAATTTATTTTGAGGTAAATGAATTTGAAAATGACCTTAGAAGTTCAAAATGTAAAAAAGTGGATTATTTATGGCAGCCATAAATGATAACAGTAAAATATTACTGTAGAAGTTAAAACTACTTAGCTCAGAGGAGGTAGCAACTCCTAAAATTGTACTTTTTGTGCAAATTTAAAACCAATTAAGTTGAATTCAAGTGAATCAAAAGTCCGCCGTCTAAGAGTAAAAAAAAGTTTTTACTACATAAAATTCCGGAGAATTTGGTAAGTTCAAACAGTTGAGGTGAATTCGGAAACTCATAAATGGCAACAATATAGATCTGCATTTTGGTATATTTTTTGTTATTATCATACTACCATGCTATAATATTGAGAATTATTCAGGGTGAAAATGGTTACTTTTTTCTTTAATAAATTAAAATATGGAAAGTGCCTTTACGGGCGGCTTTTTCAAATGTTAAATTAATGAAATTAATTAAGTTTTTAATAGTTTTAATTCATTAATTAATTGATAAATGAATAATTAATTATTAATTATATTTATTTTTATATTATTATTTATATTATATTAGATAACTTTATATATATATATATATTTTTTTTTTTTCAAACTTGTTCTCGGGTTAAAAAGAACCCGGTTTTCCATCATAGCCACGGACTAAGTCAAGTGATTGATGAGGTAAGGATATAATTAGTTAAATTAATACGATGTATGAAATCATTTGCGATGATGTTTTAGGTTAGGTACAAAATTAGGAGCATGGTGTAGTTTGCAGGTCGTCTTTTACCGCTGTTATGCTTACACAGCGGACGTGAGTGTTGGAGGTGACAACAGTCGCCTCTGGATGCTTTCTTAGAGCTTATTATGTTATATATTTATATTATATTATTTATACATTAATAATTAAAAAAATTTTTAGTAATTTAATTAATTAATTAAAAAAAGGAAACCACTTTTTCAGAAAATGCTCTATCCCTTTTCCGATAAGTATTTATAAAAATTATACCAAAATATTCTTTTGTTTAGACGAAATCTTACATTTATCACCCATGTTAATGGAGCGCCATAAACCTTCGATTCAACCTTGCCCAATCTTTGTAATTCCACAAACTTGAGAAATCGTGTAAAGTACCAATCAGAACTTCAATTGAAGCTAAGAATTATTTGTTTGTACGAATTACACAAAAATGCCTTGTACACGCTTAATAAAAAGTATAGAAGTTTGATGTCATTCAAACTTAAAACCCTCTGATTAACATTTATCAAAGCAGTTAAATTTCACACTCACGATGATATTCTTCAAGAGTTCTAGATTTTTCAAGTTTTGAACATCAATGTTTATTTAGAATGCTAAATTTCAATCTATCAAAATTCTTATTTATTTATCGCAGGCTTGACAGTCTTTCCCCTTTTTCTCATTTTTCCACTTAAATGCGAACTAAATCAATAGAACCAAATAAGAATATCCAACTGCATAATTTTGGTTGAAAATTCATTATTTTCGGTTGAAAAGTCTACTACTAAATTTTTGGATAAGAATTCATTTTTTTCAAAAATTTAATTGTTTGGTTTAAAATTTAATTATTTTGTTGTCATTTTTTTTTCTTGACTGACAATTTTTTATTTATTGAAAATTCGACTATTTCGTTAAACATGAATATTTTTGGTTTCAAAAATTCAGCTCCTTCTGTAGAAATTTGATCTTTTTTAGTTAAAAATGCAGCTGTCTGGTTAAAAGTTAATCTTTTTCGGTTAAATATTAGCTTTCGTGTTATAAATTCATATGTTCGGGTTGAGAATTCAACCGTTTTGTACCAAAAAAAATCTATTTTCAGCTAGAAAATTCAGCGGTTTGGTAGAAAATATTACTATTTTTGGGTAGAAAATCAATTTTTTGTTGTTAAAAATTCAACTGTTTAGTTGAAAATTAACCTGTTTTAGTCTCGTGATATTCATTTATTGAAATATCAACTATTACATTTTTAATTGAAAATTCATCTTTCTCGGTTGAAAATGTAACTTCTTGGTTGAAAGTTGAACTACTTTCTTAAAAGTTAATTTTTTTGGTTGAAGTTTCATAATTTTACCTAAAAATTCGTTTTTCCCTTGGTTAAAAATTAACTTTTTTAATGCAAATTGAACTATTTTGTTTAAAATTTAACTAATTGGTTCTAAATAAACTTTTTTTTATGATAATTCATATTCTCGGGTTGAAAAACATCACATCCATTGTTGAATCTATTTAGTGGAAAATTTATGTAGTTTGTTGAAAAATCGCCTTTTTAGTAGAAAATTCAACTATTTGGTTAGAAATGTACGTTATTTGTTTAATATATTTGTCTTTTTTGGTAATATTATTATTATTATTATATTATTTTTGGATGACCCCCACATAAATTCACAAAAAAAATTAGTGGTACAAAATTTCAGACAAAAACTTTACGTGATTCAGGCTCGGTCCCTAATCAGAGATTGAGACAATTTTCCGATATGTTATAATTAGTTGAGATGGCGGACATATTATATTAGCCGAATAGCGAAGAAGTTCAAAAATATTTTTCGACGAAAAGTAAAGAAATAGTGACATTAGCTGAAAATTGTGAAAAAATAGTCTGTTGTGTAATTTTTTCAGAATAGTAACAAAATAGTGTCACCGCTAAACAGAAGTGTCTAATAGTGTAAACAGTGTCGTGAATCCGAGGCCTGCGAATGTAAAAAATTGCAAATTCATGATTCAATTAATAAATAATCTGGTTTCTTACGGGTCTGGACTGGAGGGAGGGCTGATTGTTTTAAACGAGTTTTCGCCGTCACTCGTACTTTCGCCAGGTTGTCGATCCGATAAGCCTTCAGCATTCTCGTGTACATTATTAGACAAGGGCGTGGAATTTGTTTGGGGTGTACTGGTGGTTGGATCCGAACGAACAGGTGGTTCACTTGGTAGTGGTTTATTTGGAGGGCCATTTATATCACCTGCTGATCAAAAAAATGTGTATTAGAATTAGAGATTGAAAAAGCTACATGATACTTTACGCTAAGAACGAAAATACAAAACAAAAAGAGGTACACAAACCGTTTTCAGTAGTAGGACTAGGCGTTACGTCTGTCATGATACTTCGACCTAGTGACTCTCCTCTTGGAGGAGGTAGAGGAGGTGGTTCATCATCCTCTTCTACGGACGAGTTGCTAATATTGTTCACCACGTCGTAATGGTTAGTCACTGTTTCGTTATCGATATTCTGCAAAACACAAGACACAATTAGAAATAAGCTTACTTTTGCAAATGACACAGCAGAACAATGCTATTAGGACCGAGACTTTTCTACGATAATTGAATTTATCTTGAATTTGTTCGTTATAATATACATAAACAGTGAAAAAAAGGATCTGAAAGTATCAAAGTACTAAAAAATTAACATAGTTTTTTTAAAATGAAAACTAATAGCACTGTGCCACTGCGAATTGGTATTAGTTACCACGTTGTTAGACGGCAGTTGCTTTGATCCCTCGATGATGGCTGCGTACGAAAATCTTAACTGGTCTGGCGTCTGTATTAAACCCATGCGACACCTCCTCATTTCCATTAGGATCTCTCGAACATTCACAGAATTTAGACCGTTTTCCTCAATCTGAGAAAATATTTGAAGACATGAGAATGACAACTGAATAAGGGCCAAAAAATAAATTTTGATTAAATTATAGAAGCATGTGTTCCCCAAGAACTCTACATTGAAGACGTGAACATCACGAAAATGCAGGAAGGACTTTTTCGGGCCTGTTAAGTACGTTCACTATACGTTTTCTTTGATATACGAAAATTTCGAATAATGTTCGGTCTGGAATTTAAGAATTTATAAAAATATGAGAATGACAACTGGATTAGGGCCAAAATTATAATTATTTATATACTACATGATAGAAAATGTACTCAAAATTATAGAAGTGTCTGGCCATTATTTACAATATTTCATAGGTGATAACATTTGTAAACAAATATGTATGTGTTTGAGGACGGAAAAAACAAATTCCTTATCCAGCAGTCATTCTCATATTCTTTAAATCCATTTTTTTGAATGAAAGGAGAAATTATCTTTCATATTCCTATTATGTATCGATAAACAGTGTCCTAAATTAGTTGTAATCGCGAAAAACAGAATTCGTCTGTGCGTACAATATGGAGTGAAGTTCGTGTGAGTCCGTATAAAGAATCAAGTCTCATTTCAGGATAGCCGTTTTAATAAGAGAAAAAAATTCCCGGCAAATTAAAACCCTCAAAATGGAAATCTTTTGAATTTTAAACTTTTAAAATAGAAGCTTAAAAAATTGTAGTTCAAGCATTCAATAATTTACACGTTTTAAAATTGAAGCTTAAACACTTTTCATTTTAACAATTTTGAATTAAATGCCATTATACTGCAAAATGGAAATATTTTTACTTTTATAAATTGAACAGTTCAGAAATTTAAAAATACATAAATCCACACTGTCATTTTCTATATTTTAGATTGAAGAATAAAGCAATAAATTTAAAACATTTAAATTATATCATTTTAGGCAATTTTAGGTTAGAATCATTAAAAATTTACCTTTTTTTAAATTAAAAGTTTTTATAATAGATTTTAAATTATTGTAATTTTAAGCCGTAACAACTTAATAATTGCTCAATTTTTATTGATACGTCAAAAATTGTTTTAGTTTCGAAATCTTTTTAAATATTTTCTTAAAGTTATTTTTTCAAAGTAAAAGATCATTTTTAATTTTTCCCAGGTATCTTATGAATTTTTTTTATTATCTTGAAACCTTTTAAAATCCTTAAAAAACTTTCAAATTTTCTTTCAAAATCTTTCAAAATCTACATTTTGTTAAAACGTTTTTGACGTTTTTTCAAATTTTAAATTATTATTTAAATGTTTACAATATTTCTAAATATCTTCAAAAATTATTCGAATTTGGACAATTTTGAAGATCTTTTTAAATATTCTGGTAAAATTGATTTTCCAGAATAAAGAATTATTTTCAATTTTCCTAGAGATCTTAATAAACATTTTTTATTCTTTTGAAAACTTTCGAAATCTTCTATATTTTTTGATCAAAATCTATAGAAATCTACATTTTATTTTTAATGTTTTGAAATATTTTCATGTTTTAAATTAAGTTAAAATTTTTTTAAACTTCTAAATATGTTTTAAACTTAATGGAATTAAATTAATTATTAATTTTTCAATTGTTATTTATACATATAAATTAAACAATTTAACATAAAAATTAAAAATGTTAAAAATAGAACATATAAATTTGTAACTTTCAAACTGAAAAACCGAATATTTTAGACTAAAACAATATGTGAATAGGATTTGCAATTTAATAAGAGTGTTAAATTTGAAATTATTTCAAAATTGGAATTAGTTTATAAATTTAAATAAAATAAGGTTTGAATCTGACGTTTACATTTGCTTAGCTACTAAGGCTTTCAAATTGAAACAGTTTAATTTTTAATGTTAAATTCTGTCAAATTTTCAATTTATAACAGACTTAGAATCGTCTTGTAAGATCATTTATTGTTCAGTTCTTAATACTCGGACTACAGTACAATTTTAAAAAACATGAATTAATTTATACTCAATTCTCATCAACGTAAAATGTTTTTTATCACAAATTTTCAATTTCAAACATTTTTAATTGTTTAGTCTTCAAAATTTTCGGTCCAAAAAATAATTCACTTTAATTTCCCTGGTTTTCACGGTTTCAAATAATTCCCGGCCAGTTCACGGTTTTCCGGTCCAGCGGCCACCCTACAGTTGTTCCGTATATGTAATGAAGTCTACTTTTATCGATTTTGGCATTTTGACTTTTGGTGATAAAATAAACAAAAGCAGGTCGTTTTGCAGCACGTAATCAAAAATTTTAAAATTCTATGAAATATTTACTATTGTGTACAGTTAGAGAATATTTTATTACGTGCTGCAGAACGGTTTGCTTGTCTTTTTTACTGAAAAAACCAAGCTGTCAAGAAATACTAAAATAGAGTTGATTCCATATAGAGAACAACTGAAACCTGATTCTTTATACGGGTTCACCCGAACTTGATTCCATATTGCAGAGCAGTCGCATTTCGAAAAATTGTTCCTTATCCAGTTTCGAGAATTCTTGATTTTGGAATCTTAACAAAATTTTGGAGAAAGAATATGTCACTCACCAAAACGAGACAACTATCGACGAGACAAAAAGTTCCTGATCTTCCTATTCCTGCAGAACAATGAACGATGGGTGGACCTACATTTTGATCTAAAACTCCATGTTGCCTTACATCCACCAAAAATCGGAGGAACGCCGTCGGGCTTGGAGGCACACCAAAATCTGGCCACGTTGTGTAGTGAAAGTGCAAAATCTCTCTGTTTTTATTTGTTTCTAGGTCCGTTAATCTGAAACAATTAAAAACGAAGATTAATTGTTTATTCTCGGTTTTTTATAGCTAAAGATATTGTTTAGGCACAAGAAATATGCTTTCAACCAAAAAATGTGATTTTATTTTGACATCTGAGAGTGGCATATTCATATCTAAGGTCTTGGATCTAATCCAGGAGAAATAAAAAACATCGATGCACTCACGCTCAAAATAAAACTTGCAATATTTTGGCGTTATTTTTAGCATTTTTGTTTAATATGAAGGTAAATTTTATATTCATAGATTATTGAGTTGAATAAATAAAACAGAGTTTTTTTACTATATAAGCTAAAATTTGAAGAAATATTCATTGAATTGAAAAAATGAAAAAAAATGATCCTTTACATGTTTTTATTAGAAAAAAAAAATCATTGTTTCAACTTACCTTAACGTAGTAGTTGCATAATTCGATGAATCCGTCTTACTGACAAATTCTACTTTTAAGTTAACATCTGGGAAAGTCATTTCTTCGTCATTGGTACCCCCCGTCGGCCAATATTGGTGACATTTAACTTGATTCTTCTCAATTACTTTATTTAACATTATTATCCCTTTAGATTCTTGTTCCCATACCATAAGCCAAAAATGACCGGCTGTATTTGGAAGCGGTCCTTGCGTCAATATATATAGCCTGTTAGCGCGTGTGACCTACGATTATTGTAAGAAATATGTAAAAATAAAATGAGGATAGATCATTAAATATTACGAATTAAATTTTTTTTTAATTATCTTACTTCGACGAGATTGGCATTAATATAATCACATGGACCCCTTTTGAGTTCGATTCTTGTATGATCGTACGGGGCCACATCCCTGTAGCGATTTAAGTTCCTATTTTGTGGTTTTTTAGATTCGTTGCACGTATAGTCCAAATTAGTGCACTCATTACGTATGTGCTGCAAATAGAAAATGTAGGTATTTTTTAAATAAGTTTTTAACTTTCAGTAACTTTATTTTACTTTTTAGAAATATTCAGCCAATTTCTTGACAAAAATCAGTACTATACCTCCTCAAGAATAACATATAAAATCTCCATATGACAGAAAACTACAATTTTCTTTTTTTTTTTCAAAATGAAAGTCATTAAAATTGAACAGTTTTCATTTTGAAGCTTTCAAACTTAAAAAAATTTCAGTGCTATGCACTGAAAACTGAACATTTTACATTTTTAATGATTCAAACTGCATGTTTATAACTTCAAGCATTTCAAATTCAAATCGTTTCAATTTGACGTTTTAATTTACGACGCTTCGGATTTATCAATAAAAAAATTAAGAAACCTAACAGTTAACATTTTTAAGTTCAAGTAAACCGAAAGGCTTTTAATTTAAAATTGTTAAAAATAAAGATTCCACAACCTGTCTGAAAGCATTAATATTTTTATGTATGTCCTACAAGTTGTGCAACTTTCATATTTTCGACTTCGAGTGCACGCTATGCAATATTTTTGATGCATAATTCAATCTCAACTTTTAAGGCTGCATGTTCAGGATTGTTACAGAAGTCGGAAGTACTTAAATAATTATTAAAACTACAAAAAGAAATGGTAATACAAATTTTCAGGTTCTTTTCCAAAAGTTTTTTCAGATTCTGTAGCAATCCTGATGTTGATCTTAATTCTTAGAAATTTTGAAATATTACGTTTAGGAACTTTCAGAGCAAAACATCTCTAGTGACTAACTCTTCTTTAACAGCTCGAAGAACGAGTGACTCAAAGTGCTACAAATAAAACAAAACGACAAACATTTCTCAACGTTTCACCCAGTTGAAAAAACTGTCTATTGTTTTATTTTGTACAGATAGCTTGTATGTTGTAAATTAATATACATTATACAGAACAGAAGCAAGTTTTTTCTTTTCAGGTATTTTTTCGTCTGATGGAAGATACAGCTTATCCATGATCAAAAAAGAAGACTACTTTCTTGATATTTCATTCAGATTAATTAAACGACGGTTTTTTAAAACGGGCGGGAAGCCTATGAAGAGCCTCTGGCGCTCAAGCTATAAAGCGATGGTTTAGGCTGTAAGTAAACCGGCGAAAATAATCTCAGTATAATTATCAGTAAAAGTAGAGAGTATAACAATAATTACCAATAAATTATGCTATCCGAGAAATATTTTGATAATTAGAAAACTGTCATGTAAGAGTGGAATTGCTGATTACAGGTTGTGCATACCCATATAATCGAGAGAATCGCATGTTAACTACAGCCTTGGAACATCCTTCTGGGCAAGAACCTCAACCTTGACAACGGAATGTACCACATTTTGAAATAAATCGCTATTTAGTGAGAACACAGGGTCATCATAAAAATGTTGTAATTCATGCATTGAAAGTTGAACTGCAAATTAAAACATTCAGGGTGTAACAATCATACATTTGAAACGTTTAGAAGCAGAACCCACTTTCAAGCGTGCTTTTGAAGAGGAAGGTCGTGTCTCCCAGAATTTGGGAAAGAAACAAAATATAAAATTCTAAAGTTTGATTATTTTCATAAATTGTGGCTCTGAATACAGACGATTTCATGAATGATTTCTAAAGTGCAACCTCAAAATCGCAAAAAATAGGAAATATTGGAGCCTACCTTGCCAGATGAGTAGATTATACCAATTTATATGAATCTTGCGATGAAATATAATTCTGAAAGCTAAAAACTTCAAATAACGCTGAAACTTTTTTCTTAATAAAAATTTAGACTTCTACGCGTCTCATATGATGATAAAGCGGAGGGGGGGGGGCTTGATATTTTCCACTGAAACCCATTATCTTTTTTATTTCTTGTTTCAAAATACTCATTTATAGTGATTTAAAATTGTTTTGGAATATTCGAGGGAATTTTCAATTGATTTTAGTAGTTTTAAAGGAATTAATTAAGGAAGGGATTAATTTAATGACTTTTGCTGAATTTTATAATAATATTAGTTTATGGTGGGTTGAAATTGTTTTTCTTATTGAATTTGAGGGTAACCTCGATTAATTTTAATGGTTTGGAAGGATGTTTATAACTTCTCTTATATCTTATAAAAAGCCTGGCATTTTTAGGACTTTTTGACAGGTTCCAGGAATTAATTTAATGGTTTTCATTGAATTTTATAATAATATTCTAATATTTTTCCAATTAATTTATAGTGATTGGAATTTGAAATTGTTATTCTTTTTGAATTCGAGGGAATTCTCGACAGATTTTAATGGTTTGAAAGGAATTTCAAAACTTTTCTTTTCTCTTTCAAAAATTCTGGCATTTCGGGGCTTTTTAACAGGTTCCAAGGATAAAGTTAATGACTTGCACTGAATTTTATAATAATATTAATTTATGGTGACTCAATTTTTTTTTCTTCTTTAAATATAGAAGATTCTCGATTGATTTTAATGGGTAAACTGAATTTCAAAACTTTTCTTTTCTCTTTTAAAAGTCCTGGAACTTCGGGGCTTTTTGACAGGTTCCAGAGATAAATTTAATGACTTGCACTGAATTTTATAATAATATTAATTTATGGTGACTTGAAATTGTTTTTCTTTTCTCATTTAGGGGAATTCTCGATTGATTTTAATGGTTAAAATGAAATTCATCTTTTCTTTTCTCTTTTAAATATCCTGGCATTTCGGGCCTTTTTGACAGGTTCCAGGGATAAAGTTAATGGCTTGCACTGAATTTTATAATAATATTAATTTATGGTGACTTGAAATTGTTTTTCTTTTCGAATTTGAGGGAATTCTCGATTGATTTAAATGGTTAAAATGAAATTAAAAACTTTTCTTTTCTCTTATAAAAATCCTGGCGTTTTTAGGACTTATTGACAGGTTCCAGGGATTAATTTAATGGTTTTCACTGAATTTTAAAATAATATTCCAATATTTTTCTAATTTATTGGCTCAGAATAAATCAAGACCGCGACAGTATTTTAGGAATTCCGTTTCTATTTAAATTTTCGAGAATATCTCAGAGAAATCCACTTAAAGCACTCAATACTTCCAACAGTTAACTTAAAAAAAGACTTTATTGTAAGCTGACCCTTCACAGATGGGTACCCTTTGTTCTGAAAATCAGTTGCGGGCGTGCTTTTGAACAGGAATTTCATGTCTCCCAAATGTTGGGAAAGAAACAATATATAAAATGCTAAAGTTTGATTATTTTCATAAATGGTGGCTCTGAATACAGACGATTTCATAAATGATTTCTAACCGTGAAACTCATGTGCAACCTGAAAATCGGAATAGGTTTCAGGCTATGAATGGAGACTGGGTGTTTGGAATGCTAGAGGAGTGAATGATCTTAAGAAAAGCGAACTAGGAGAAACTATGCACATAAGGAAACTATATATTTTATGTGTACCTGAGACGAAGAAAAAGGATCGCCCATGTAGAAACATAGAAAATGGGATATGGAAAGGCGGTTTTGAAATCTGGTCAGGAGTAGGTAGCGAATCACATGGTAGTCAAGGGGTCGGTTTAATTATGAATG
>JAABKJ010000716.1:0-46001 GCA_011634705.1 Andricus grossulariae | reverse complement strand
AATTAAGCCCTGATGATTTGAGAAAAGCAAAAGTTTGCTCCTTCGACAAGGACTGTTTTTCTACATTCCTGTGAAATATTCTGTGCATTTTCTTGTCGAATAGCTCTTGATGGAATTTTTCAAATTCTGCTTTCTTTACCTCTTTACCTATATATATATATATATATATTTCAGTTTGAAAAATTCAACCATGTGGTAGAAAATTTATGAGATTTTTTGAAAAGACAAATTTTTATGTACATTCCTGGTGGTGAACATTTTTACAGGAAAGTACATTTCAACAATTGTGTTTTTTTAACTTGTACAAATGTGCAGAAAGTTTAACAAAAAAATATTATTGAATACAAAATAGAGAATTTTTTATTGTATTTTCTTTAATATTCTTATAGAAACGAAATAAAATAACACTAAAGTAGAAATTTTTACCATTCGAATATTTGTATAACTTTTTATAATTATTTTTTTTTACTCTGTTGTATAAATCTAAAAAACGTTACAGAAATAATAAATAAATAATAAATCATAGATAAAACCAAAATTTTAGTTGTGCAACATTCTTTTCACATACAAATGGTATCTTGATATCCACCATTTATCAAAAGTAATTTTAAAACAGATGGAAACATTTTTTTTTTAGAATTGCAAAAAGCTAGAATTATTTTTATATAAACCAGGAAATAAATACAATAAATTGCTACAAATATTACAGCAAAGTACAAATTTTGTCTATTATTTTATTGTGGTTTGAATTTCCTACAAGAATTTACAATAAATACAATTATAATAATCAGGAATTGACAGATTTTTCAGCCAAAAAGTTGTTCTTTATTACCTAGGATGACAAATATTTAGAATATTGCAATTACATAATGCAGCCCCATTAAAAAAGTGTTCTGTGCCTCAGACTAGACCACTATACCTATACGTTTTTCGGGTCGCTGGATCTGAATCCGGGGTCCGTTTGATTTCATCACGTCAAAATCAAGGTCTTTCCAAAGTTCAAGTTGGAAAAAAAATGTTTAGGCGGAGAAAACAGCGATTCATATACATTTTTGTGCATCAGACTACACCACCATACCCACACGTTTTTGGGGTCGGTTAATCTGAATCCAGGGTCTGTTCGATCCCATCATGTCAGGTTCAATGTCATTTTAAGGTAAAAAAAAAAACATTTTAGCGCAGAACACCATGACTCTTACACGTTTTTTGAGTCGATAAATCTGAATCCGGAGTCTGTTTGACCCTATCAAGACAGAATCAAGGTCATTCTAATGGTAAATTGAAAAGAAGAAACGTCTGAGCGGAGAAAAACACGATTCTTATACGTTTTTGGAGTCACTAAACTTCAATTCGGGTTCTGTTTGATCCCGTTAGGTTATGAACAAGGACATTACAAGGTCATTTCAAGGTCAACTTTTGTTTATCAAATGGAAACCTATTTTTGACTGCGGATTCCTGAAGAGCGGATTATTTTACTTTCGAATATAGTTTGACCAATGGATCATAGTGACCTTTATATGTCATTCGAAGGTCGAATTTCTCTTTCAAATTAATTTATCTGAGATCAAAAATGATCCACATTGAAAAATATATGAATTACATATTTTTATAGAGCATGGTTTAGCTTCGTGATATTTCTCCGAGAGGTCTTGGAGAACCAAGGCAGCAGACACCTATTTTCACGCGCTACCGACAAACGGCGTTTTCCATTCCTCTGGGAAAAAGGATACGTCTCTGTTATATACTTGCTGCCAGAACATCTCGGTGATAAGGGACTGATAAAGGTACTGTAGCATCACTGATGAGTACAATTTCAGTATCCTAGCGAAACGCCTAAATTCTGGGGCAATACTATGATCTTGTTATTGAAATTCAAAATCCTGCTTCCTCAGAGGATGCTCAAAATGGTGACAACTGCTTTAATCAAGGATGTGTTGAATGATCCATTCTCCGATCCTGTGAGGTAACCAAGCCAGCAGAGGCAAACTGCCCTTCAGGGCAGTAAAATGACCTTCAAGGTTACATCTAAGATCAACAGATGGTCGCCCACCATGACCCTATCAACTTTCACGCAGACCATTTTTCCGTTATCCGGACAAGATAACAGCCAAATTTGAACGTAAAATATCCCGCTCTTTCCTAATCCGCGGTCAAAAATGCGTTTCCATTTGTTAAACAAAAGTTGACCTTGAAATGACATTCACCCTGACCTGATGGAGTCAAGCAGACCCCGGATTCAGATTCATCGACCCCAGATACGTATAAGGATCGTGGTTTTTCTCCGCTTAAACGATTCTTTTCCAATTTTAACTTCGAATGACTTAATTCTGACCTGATGAGGTCAAGCAGACCACGGATTCAGATTTAACGACCACAAAAACGTATCGGTATGGTGGTCTAGTCTGATGCACAGAACACTTTTTTTGTGGGGTCATGTAATTCTAAATTAGGATGTGTGAATGATTGCTATTATAAGAAAGCTTCTATTTTTAAATCCTAAAGAAATATTAGAATTTGAAAATACAATAATCGTTACTACATAACTAAAAAATTACGTTTGAAATCCTTTTTTAAATACAATGTTTACAAGAAAACTTCCAGCGTAACGTTTCAATATATAACTTAAAAATGCTCAAAACTTAAGGTTTTGTTTTGTTTATTAACGATTATTATGTTTACTATTCTATCATTCCGTACAGTTTGAATATAGATTTTTTTTTGTAATCCAAGGTCTAAAAAAGACAACTTTTTGGCTGCCAAAAATAGTTTTAGTTTCTTTTTGTATTTTGTACAACATTTTTCATTAAAGTGGTTGAAAATTCGACCTTATTGGTCCAAACTAATTCTTTTTGATTGATAATTCAATTATTTGACTGAAAATTTCACAGTTTTCTAAAAAAAAACTCCTTTGGGCTTGAAATTTCAAAATTTTGTATGCCATTTTTTTTCTTGATCGCCTGAGAAATCATTCTTCGTTGAAAATTTCACTCTCGATAAAAATTCGTCTTTAGTATTTAAAAATTCATCTCTTTTGGTAAAAATATAATCTTTTTTGGTTGAAAATGTAACTAGTTTGTGGAAAACCGTTTTTTCAAATGAACAGTTTTTGATATAAATTAAACAAATTTTCTTGGTTAAAATATCAACTGTTTCAACTGTGTTCAAAATTCATATTTTTTGTTTGAAAATTCAACTAATTGGTTGACATTCAAACTTCTTTGTTATTTCATAGATTTTACAAAAACGTTCAAGGTTTTTTTTTATAAGCCCAGTGAATATATTGGATAATAAACAATGCGCCTGGAAGGGGAACTGTTAGGGGAACTCTTGACTTATAAGTCGCAACTCACGATTCACAACTCATCTCACAACTCACAAGTGGAGGGGAAGTAGAGGAAATAAAAGGAATGTAAGTAAGGGGGATGAGAGGAGTGGTAGTAAGGATAACAGTGGGAGAGGAAATAGAGGAAATGACAGTAGGGGAAGTAGGGGAATAAGAGGTAAGTAAGTAGGGGAAGTGAAGGGAAATGAAGATAGGTAAGTAGGGGAAATTAGTGAGAAAAGTGGTGGAAAATGAGGGTAGAGTGAATGGGGGAAGTAAGGAAACGTAATTGAGGTAAGTGAGGGGAAATGTGGAGAGGAGAAAGTAGATGACGAAGAGGTTGGGATGGAAACTAGGGGACTTTAGTGGAAGTAGGAGAGGGAAGTATTCGAGGGGGAAGTTTGAACGACTTATTTACGTCTTAACAGAGTACGAAACCCTCTTTTGTAGGCGCATGGCGCCTACTGTGACTGGTTCTTCAATTTTTTATTAGAAATTAATTTATGAAATGTATTCTCAATCTAATTTTATTAACATGATGTTCGTCTAATTTGCATTTTGAAAAATCAAGGACCTACAATTTCAGTAATACTTCAGTAGAAGAGAGTCGAATATTGAAGAGCAGATATACTTGATATCTCCTCTCTAAACTGGAGTGTATGGACAGTGGATATTGCACCGAGTAAATTTAAAAAACTCTCGATGCGACTGTATGATATGAGAATGCAAAAAAATCCGTTTACATGCATTCTCTCTTGCGTTCTCTGTCTAGTGGACCGAGCATTCACTTGGTGTACGAGCGTACTCGTATCGTTTTGTTTTCAATTTTCCACCTTTTAATACGAATCAGTGGCCATTTCGCCAGTGCGGAAATGTTAGAGCCGTAAATACGAAAGAGAGACGCATTAATACTGTGTCCTCTATGTGAATGGTTATTACCATAATGGTCGCTGAGTCGACGCTGAACAAAATGAGCGACGCTTTTTAAAAACGGTATTCTTTTCCAATATAAAAGGACAGAGACAGATTTCTGAGGAAAAAAAAACTTTCACAATATTAAAATCCTGTTTATGATGTGTGCGAAATAACTTGCAAATAATGCAGTGAATCCTGAGGCGTCTTAAATGCTGCGGCTCAGTTTTTTACTTCTTCTTCACAAAAAATAGTGTCAATTGAAATTCAAAATCATGCTATTCTGAATTTGTTCTAGACTTCCAAGTTAACAATAACATACGTTGAGTTACGGTTGTATCTGCAAAACGTCTGTCTTCGAAAATAGATTCAAGTTCAAATTGGAAAGTTTATTGTTACCTCTTAATTTCTTCAGTGATGGTCAACTAACTTGCCCATTATCTTGGATTATGGAAAATGACCCAACCGCTTACTTAGAATCTGTATCAAATTCAACTACTCCTTCCTCCCAATCGCCCTTTCTTTCAAATTCAAAAATCAGCCCGCGATTTTGTACACATTTTCTCTTTTTTAAAGAAACTTTCGAATGGGAACATAAGGCAGCGGGAACGGCTCTCGTACTCTCAACCGCTAGGATCAGTAATATGTGTACATTGCAAGTTATTCGGGAAAATTCAATCTTCAGCTCTACCGTCAGGCTTTAATGATTGGAAAGATGCGACAAAATCGTTAGCTTCTCCATAGAACAGCAATGAGCATCGCGAAAGTTTAAAAATATATGTACTAGAAGCACTGCACTCGGTACGATAGACAGCGGTTTAATAGAAGGGTGGAATATCAAAATTCCACGCTTGTTCACGAGGGGGGCCGGAGGGGTCGGGCTAGAATCCACGTGGATACACTTTCCCCTAAATCTGCGAAAAATATACTGAAATGAGGCAAGGTATACTCGAGGTACACTCGAATTTTTACATTCACATCAAAGAAGGTATTATAGATTTGTGTAAAATTTGACCCCCCAAGTTTTTGTCAAATGTCCACGTTTTGAGACTCTCTGAACCCAAAAAACAGGTTTTCACGAATTTGTCTGTTTGTCTGTCTGTATGTATTTCTGTCTGTATGTCTGTCTGTATGTATTTCTGTATGTATGTATGTATGTATGTATATATGTATGTCTGTCTGTCTGACTGTGAGCACGATAACTTTTGAAAAAATAAATCCATCAGATTGGCATTTGATACACTCTTTTAGTGTCAGAAACAGAAGGTCAAGTTCGTTAGCCAGATATTTTGGATGAAAATTCAAAACGTTAGAGCATTTGGGAAATTTTTCAGACTATTTTTTTCAAGATTTGAAAATTCTATTCACAGCTCTTTATAGTACTCGGAAATACGAACAATTTATTTCCACGACTTTTTTTGATAAAAAGAAAATGATCAGAGTTACAGCATTTTCAAAATTCAAAAAATCAAAGGAAAATAAAATTTGAAGCCGAAAACGCACAATATGAAGAAAGTCAAGAAAAAGAGAACGTTGATTTTTGTAAGCCCTACAAATAAATATAAATTTTTCATTAATCACTTTTTGATAGGACACGTAGTTTTTGTTTTATTCATAAAAAAAAACGACATTAAAAATAAAAGAAATTAAATTTTTGGACTAACGACACAAGCTAAGAAAAAAAATGCAGTCACCGTAAGAAGAGCTACAAATTTGTTATCATTTGTTTCTGATAGGATAGGTAGTTTTTATTTAAATCGTGAAAAATAACATTAAAAATTAAAAATAATTTTTTTTTTTTGAAAAACGACGCAAAATACGGTAAAAATTGATTGACAAAAGTTTTTCACCCAAAATAGATCTATAAATTTGTTATTCATCATTTTTTTATGGGACGGGTAGTTTTTTTTTATGCATAAAAACAAGATTTAAAATAGAAAATAAAATTTTTTGGACAAACGATACAAGCTACGAAAAAAGGCGACTGGGCAAAAATTGAGCATGCAAAAAGATCTACAAATTTTTTATTGATCACTTTCTGATAGGATGCGTAGTTTTTGTTTTAATTGTAAAAAATAACATAAAATGGATGCATATTTTTTGTTTAAATCTTAAAAAAAATAACATTGAAAATAAATAAATTTTTTGGAAAAACGACACAATGGGCAATAAAATGTTAATTAACAAACAAAAATTTCATAGGATTGACACTTTTTTTAATTGTAAGAACAAGATAATAAAAATACCATTTTTTCAATATGAATGCATATTATGAATTGTAATAATATAAATTTATTGAAATGATATATTTTTTAGGGTAGCTGAGAATAAAAATTAATGCAAAATGAAGTAAAAATATTAAAGTCATCATGAAAAATGAAATTTGTACTTCATTTTGCAATATCTGAATAAGCAGTCCCAGCCCGCGGTACAGAAATAAGTATACTATACATTCGATATAATAGAATTGAACTCAATGTAAAATGTTCGCACTTTGGACTAAATCGAGCGCAAAGCACGTGATACGTGATGCGAATGAGTTCGTTAAAACCAAAGAAGCTTCAACAAAAGAGAATTCAGAATCACCAAATGACAGCTGTCGATGCTTTGACCTTTAATTTTAAAAGGTCTGTGCACAAATATGGAGGAAGTACAATAATGATCAAGCGCACGGCGCGCTCAAACTTGCGAGCCGCGCTTGCGCATCGTTCTACACACAACACTCCTCAGAAAATTTTCACGACTCTTTGTTTGAACTTCAAACCTTGTTTAAGCTCACGTTCTCAAATAAATCTGAATATTCAGCCAATTCATTGCTCCTTTTGGCCTCCTTGCTTTTAAAGACCAATAATATCTATATTTTCATAAAATATGTCCACGTGGACAGAGTAGGGGGGGGGGGGGAGGGGGCAAGTTCCACGGCTGTCCACGATGGAGGAGGATGGATGGCCCCTAAGCGTAATAAAATCCCTTGTTACACTTGGCTACGCTTTCAGATGGAGTGATGAAAAATTTTATTCAGAACGCAATGGAAACTTCTTAGGATTGATAGAGCTAATCGGGGAATATAATCCATTTTTAAAGGAACATATTCAATTTTTTTATAATAAGGGGACAGCCTATGTTTCATATCTTTCAAAGACTACTAGTAATTAATTTATTGACCTGATTTACGATCGTCTTGTAGCTAATGTAGTTTCAGGTATAGAGCTAAATAAATTCTATACGCTCGGCATAGATTCTAGCCCCGATATATCTCATATTAATCAAATTACTTTTATTTTAAGAATTGTTGTGGTCAGTCATATGACAACCTCCCAAACATGTCAGGAGAATATGGGGCATTACAAGCATTTGAGGCGTTGTTTAACATGGCGGTCGGGCGTGGCTTGCGCGTTGAAACTTGTATGCTGGTCATGTGGGTGCAACCGAAATTTTCGGTGAGGGGAAGGCGATGTGTATGTAGAATTTTCGGTGTGGGGAAGCCGACGTATATTAGGAATTTTCGGCGTGGCTAAGCCGACGTGATTTTAAATTTTTTTATTTGAGAAGCCGACGTTTGTTAAGAATTTTGAGAGCGAGTGAGCCGACGGGTTCTAGTGTATACGAGTTCAAAAGTCCAGCGTATGACTTTTTACTGTGATTTGAGAAATATTGTGTTAACAAAATTTTCTCCTAAATTCAGTGGATTGAAATTTAATATGAACAGATGTTCTTGAGAATTTGGTGAAATTGAGTTGTGGCAAGTGATGTCACGTTCGGGAACTTTCGATTTTATTCGTTCCAGTGAAGGACGAGCGTAAAGCTGGCTGCATTTTAAACTGACGTAGAGTCCCTGACGGAGACACCTAAGGGAAAACAAGGGTGTGACAACGGGCAAGAGCAAGGTTTTCGACGTACTTGGGTTCTAAAGACTGTCGTAAGTTTTTATTGTTCGAAATGGCAGAGAAAAATTCGATTGAAGGACAAGTGAATGAGAATTTAAAATATCTGAATGTGAATGGCGTTGATGGTGAAAATCATCAAAAAAAAAGAAATTCTCTAGAGAACAACAACTATGGAGATGATACGCGTGATCCTAGTAATGATAATCAGAGCGAGGCTGGTTCTGAAGCGTCTGGATTTTATCGTATACCACAAAATTCGATCATGGTGAATGTTGCTGAGATTGTGGCGGCAACGACACGAGCACTCATGGATGCCATGTGACAGAGTGGTCCACTGGCTAACAACGAGGCCAATATTCAGCCTGTGCGAAGAAACACACAATCAGCAGCACCTGAATATAGCGCAATCGAAGAGCTGATTCCGCCCTATGGGGAAGACGAAGACTACGACGTGGCGAAATGAATTCGTCGGGTGGACGAGATTCAGAATGCCTATAGAGTTCCTGATAATATCATAAAATTACAAGCATCGAGGAGATTGAGAAAAATAGTGCTAGATTGGTACAATAACACTCCGGGAATAGTAAGCGAAACTTGGCCAGAAACGAAGTGTGAACTCATCAAGATTTTTAAGTGTCGAGAAGATCCGCTCACTCGCACTAAACGAATGGAATCTCTCGTGTGGAAAATAAGAGGAAGATTTTCAACTTATTTCCAAGATGAAATAAAACTGTTGAAAAAACTTGACATGTCCGAGGAATTATCTATCGGATATATTATCGAGGGGATTTAGGATTTTATTCTGAATTCACATGATCGCGCGGGAAACTACCAAAGTTTAGTGGATTTACTTGACGAAATGCAAAGGATCATAAAAAAATAAACCAAAAAGAGAACCAAGAAAGGCAACTCATTTCAAACAATTTAGTTCGAATGATGGTAGCTCCAAATTGAAATCTAAAGATAACAAAACCGAACAATCGAGATTGACCAGGGAGTTTATGCCATGTCCAAGGTGCTACAGATGTCACGAGTTTGGACACTGAGCGAAAGAATGCAAAAATACTCCAAAAGGTAAGAAGATCCTGTTTCAAGTGTTTAAAAACAGGTCATCAAGCTCATTTTTATCCCTCGGAACTTAACAAGAATTCTGGAAGCTGCGCTCAATCTGAGTCGACGTCTAAGGCGGGTTCCAGGAATGACACCACTACTGTCATCGAAGAAATGAATAAGATACCACTGCACCTACTCAACGAACATTTAACTGGGCTGAGATATACAGATACGATCCTCCGCAGCAACAAAGTTGACGGTAAGTTTTACATTGAAGCGATAGTTGGTAATGGCAGTCCTTCCTATATCATTAGTTGAAGAAAAAATATATTCGTGGAGTTTTCGTGATAGCATATTTTTAGATGATTCGGAGCAGCGACGTTTTGATACAGGTATCGACTTTTCGCCTTTGAATATTGTAAGTTATATTCAAGTAGACTTAAAATTACAACCTTTAAATGGTGAAGTGTTACCGCTTCTTTTCGAAGTAGTTTCAGACAATACTATGAGTTATGATGGAATATTAGGTCGAGGCTTTTTGAATACTCTCGGGATAACTTTGATTAGACGAGGCAAAGCAACGACAGAGTATGAGAACTCGGAAAACAACATTCTGTTAATAAATATTTTGAAAAAGCCCGATAACAAACTATGTGATTTATCGGCGAGTAAAATAGGTGATAACGTGCCTCATGAAAAAAAATGCAAACTGAACAAATTGTTAGATGCGTACCACGAAAATCGCAAAACACCGAATCCAATTCGGTTTGAGATGGAGATTAACTTGACATCTAATAAGCCGTTTTATTATAAACTTCGTAGACTATCGGGTTCTGAAATTATTGAATTACGTGAAATTATCGACGATCTTTTGAAACATGGGTTTTTAAGGCCAAGTCGATCCAACTACAGCAGTCCCATTGTATTAGATAAGAAGAAAAACAGTGAACTACGATTATATGTTGACTTTAGAGCTTTGAATAAAATTCCAGTACGTGAGCATTTCCCCCTTCCTCGTATCTATGACCCTTTGGACAGGCTTCAGGGCAAAGAGTGGTTTACTAAATTAGACTTAAAAGATGGGTTCCATCATATTCGAATGGCGGAAAATTCTGTTAAATACACGGCTTCTAGTACTCCGGAAGGTCAGTGAGAGTATTTAAGAATGCCTTTTGGCATTTTAATTGTTGCTTTAGTTAGATGACTTTCTAATAGCTACTAAAACTTTGGAAGAAAACTGGAATGTTTTGAGCGAAGAGCTAGAGCTAGTGAAGGAAAACGAGTTTTTTTGCGCTTAGATAAATGTGTCTTCGGAATGCTACAAATTGATTATTTGGGCTACTTGGTTAGTGGTAAGGAGATACAACCTAGTCAAGAGCACATAAGGGCAATTTTAAACTACTCCGTTCCTAAAAGTAGTAAAAAGGTCATCAGTTTCTAGGGCTTGTGTGATTTTTGAGGAGGTTTATTCCCGATTTCTCTCTGATATTGAAACTACCATATGATCTTTTGAAGAAAGAAGTTGATTTTACTTTCGGAAAAAATAGATGCGAGTTTTCGAAAATTTAATAGATCGAATGGTTACCGAACCAGTTTTAGCATTTTTTTTCGATTGGCTTATACAGAACTACATACCTATGGCAGTTGTCTTGGGTTTGGGGCTATCCTCTCACAAAAACAGAAAGACGGCCAATTGAACCCCGTGTTCTTTTTCAGTGAACGTACAACAGATTATGAGAACAAGTATCGGAGATACGAACTTGAAATATTAGCGATCGTTTATACGCTTGAACGTTTTAGAGTTTATCTTCTAGACATCTCTTTTATAATTAGAACCGATTGTAATGCGATCACAATAGCTTCGAACAAGAAAGAAATTAATTCACGATTTAATCGTTGGGTTATGCAGCTCCAACCCTACAAGTACAACAAGGGCATCAAATTTCGAAACGTATGAAACATGTAGACGCTTTAAGTAGAGAATCTATGTACCTTTGAGTATTATTCCTAACGTTATCAGATCTTGTCAGGATGACATAGGTCACGTCGGGGTCGACAAAACGGTAGAACTAATTTTGAGAGCTTACTGGTTTAAAGATTTGAGGAAAAAAGTGAAAGGACATGTGGGAAATTGTTTAAAATCGTCAGTTTATAACGTGCGTTCGGATAAAAGTGAGGGCGAGCTTCACATCTGGGATAAAGGCGAAGACCTTTTGGAGCTGAACTTGCCGACCATCACGGACCTTCAAAAACTGCGAATTCGGGTTGTAACATATTTTCCTAATTGTTTATGGGTATACGAAATTTGTTGTTTTCTACCCTGCCAAAAGTACAAGTACTAAAGAGACCATTTCGAAACTTACAAGTTACTTTCATTACTATGGTAAACCGCGAACGCTAGTTTTCGATGGAGCTAGTTGTTCTACCTCCGAAGAATTCTCAGAATTTATCACCAAACGAAATATCAAACGCATTAAAATAGCAGCAGGTACGCCTTGTGTTAACGGTCAAGCCGAACGTGTGCTCAGATTTTTACGATCTACGTTAGCTAAAATAACTGAAGCTTCTAATTGGGGAAAAAGAGTTAGTAGAAGCCCAATTCGTGATAAATAACACTATCAACTGATCGATAGGATGCTCTTCTGTAAGATTTCTCTTTGGCGCAGACCAGATAGGATTTCCCAATAAGGAATCTTATTATATTTACTTTCGATAACTGTGACCTGCACACGGGTTATTGTATTTTAATTATTCGCGCCATCGTTGAGCGACACCTATCTTAAATTTCTGAATCTCAAACTTGAACGAGATAAAACCATTTAAGTATGTACTCGACCGTAAACGAATAAACATCTTTTGACTTGATACCGAACTTGAGTTGAGTTTATTCCGCTCGCCTATCCCCCTTCTGGATGCTGCAGTTTTTTATGAATAAAACAAAAACTACGTGTCCAATCAAAAAGTGGTTAATGGAAGATTTGTAGATATTTTTTGCGTTCATAATTTTTGTTTGATTATCTTTTTTTGTGTCTTGCATGGTTTGACTGAAAAATGAAATTCTTTATTTTTCATTATTTTTTGTGCGATCAAATTTTCGATTTTTCAAAAAAATTCAGAAGGTTGTTATGATAATCTTGCAGGGCTTACAAAAGCCAAGGTTTTCCTTCTCCTGACTTTTTTTTTAATATCATGCGTTTTTCGGTTTGCAATTTTAATTTTTTTAATTCTGAAAATGCTGTAACTCTGATAATTTTCTTTTTCTCAAAAAAATTCGTGAGGATAAATTGTTAAAATTTTCGAGTTATATGAATGAGCGCACATATAATTTTTACATCTTGAAAAAATGGTCTCAAAAATTTTCAGAATGCTCTGACTTTTTGAATTGTTATCCAAAATAGCTGGCTAACGAACTTGACCTTATGTTTCTGACAATAAAAGAGTGTATCACAGGCCGACCTAACAGAATAATTTTTTTAGAAGATATCGTGCTCACAGATGGACATAAATATAGACACGTTCGTAAAAACCTGTTTTTTGGGTCCAGAGGGTATCAAAGCTTGGAGATTTCACAACAACTTGGGGAGTCAAATTTGACACAAATCTGATACCTTCTCTGATGGGAGTGTGAAAGTTCGAGTGTAGCTCAAGTATACCTTGTCTCATTTCAGTATATTTTTCGCAGATTTAGGGGAACGTGTGTCCACGTGGATTCCAGCCCGACCCTTTCGGCAATTTTCAAAATTAATAAAACAAAGATTATGATCATACAAACAGGGGGGCATAGGCATAATGGTAAGTATGGCACATTCCTATATGGCAATACCGAAATCGAAATTGTAAAAAGTTATACCTATTTAGGTCTGCCTTTTACCCAATCGGCGACATTCGAAAACGCTTCGAAGTCAGCGGTAGGCAAGGCTAATTTTGCAACGAACTCTTTACTTGCACTGATTAGCAAAATCAACTTAAAATCTTGGCACCCAATTCCAAAAATATTTAATAGTCTCGTAAAAAGCACCTTATCGCATGAAGCTCAGGAATGGAGCCCAAGCTATCTCGAAGAGATCGAGAAAGTTTAATCTAATTTTTTCAAAAGGGCACTCTTTGTACCTTCCAATACTCCCGCGTATGAAATAAGATTAGAACAAGGTCTTCACAAATTACATAGTAAGATATTTGGATTAATTCTAAATTGGATAGAAAAAATCCTAGAGATGGGAATTGGACGTTATCCTAGATAATGTTTCTTAAAATTAGATAAATTAAGTAAATCATCTACAGCCTACAATGAATTCAACTTGTGTAAGCAAGTAGAATTGATGTTCGAATTCATCGGAGAAAAATCCTTATGGGACTCGTTAACCTTATTTACAAAAATCACAATCTCTACCAATTTTACCTCACCTCGACATAACCGACGGAGCTCAATGCTATCTAAGAATAAGAATGCCTATTATGTATAAAAGATTTATAGTTCAAATTTGATTTATTAATAAGTTCAATGCAAAGATTAAATTTAAAGATAAAAATCATAGCCTGGTTCTGACTTTTTCGAAGCAAATATATATATGTTAACAGGGACCCCGTATTTAAAAATAACTACTAGCTTAATCTCTTAAATTTTCCTCATAATGAAACTTTTCAAAATGCGTTCGTATTCACTAAAACTGCTCTTGATCTAAGAGAATTACATTAATTGCAATTTATGTTTATATCTATTTTTTTCACTCCTAAGCCTATGTATTTAAGTACGAAGAATCACTGCAACTTCTTTGTATGAACCAATGAAAATATACCTAATTAACAAGAAATGAAAATTAAGAATAAAGTTTATTTGAAAATTCCTCTAGGGATTTTTTTCGTTTTGGTTAAAAATTTAGATTCGTTTAAAAAATTGTTGAAGACAAAATAATTATTGTACTTCACCAAAGTGAGAAATTACTTTTTTTTAAAGTCTCATTAAAATGATAGCTTTGTAAATAATTTTCATGATAATGAGAACTGTATTAATTATAAAATGAAAGCTTAAATCTTAATTGTCAAAAGTTTAAAGTTTTTTAATATTCAGAAATTATTCTTAAGCCTTTACTTAATGCCTGGTGTTTCCTTTTTTTGAATAATTTTGTATGAGTAATTTTGTATTCTCTTGATTACAATATCTAGTTTCACTTCATTTAGACAATGTCGCATACACAATATGGCTCAAATTTATATTTTCACACAATTTCTTCATTTATAAAGTTTTGAATTCAATTTATTTTTTATTGCAGCTAAGTTCCGAATATACTTGTGAAATTCCTACATTTGGATGTAATTACATATATGGTATTTGTATAACATTCAGGCAAAATTATCATAAAATAAATATATGCAAAATGCATGCATATTGATTTACCTCGACAATTTCATGAAGTGAATAATTTCCGTTTGATGTTTAGTGAAAACCAATTGTGTGTTTGAACAGTGAGGTGTATGATTGAAAGATATTGGTATTTACATCAGTATAAATGACATTTAATTATAAGCTGCCTAAACACGTTTGATTTATTTGAATGCAAAATTTAAATTTTAATTATACAGATCAAAATTGTAGCATAAGGTGTGAAGAAAAAACATTATTCAGTTAAAATTTTAGACTTTTTATGATCATAATTTGAGATAGTCCAGATTTTTTCTCATTGGAGCAAAAGGTGAGATGTTAAAGTTCAGAGAGAAAATCTGAGAGCTGGCCGGTCATAAAAAAGAGGTCGTGGACTCGTGGGTCAGGAGTCAAGGATGAAAGATCAGATGTCAAAGATGAAACGTCATGATTCAGAGATTACATATTCAAAAGGTCATAGGTCAAAAATAAAATAGAAAGGTCAAAGTTAATAGGGCATAGGTCAAATCAGATTCATCACAGAGGAAAAAATTCACAAATTACACATTTCTAAAAATTGGATGTCCTAACATTCAGATGCTTGAAATATTTAGCTACTAAATTTTTGAGGCATGAAGTGTGTCAAGTTTTCTATTAATAATTCATACAATATGAGATTATTTAAGATCGAATAAAATTGAAAATTAAAAATCGAATTACAATACATTCCTTGTCAATGTTCGAAACTCCCACCGATCAGACATGAATAAAATAATTTGAATATATCCTACAAATCCTATCAAAAAAGTGGATTAATGATAGGTTTTGAAAATCTCAAAATCATTGTTGCTGAAAACATAGTTAGTTTTTTATGACACATTTGTGCTTTTTAAATAATCTTTGGCGGTTAAGTTAAAACTGATAAATCGTTTAATAAATTATTATGCATAATATATGTTTTATGTTAGTGATTTTCAATGGAGATTAGTATTTTTTGAAAAGTGTTTTAATATAAAATCATAAATTTTATTCAAAAAATGGTTGTGTTTTTTTTTCTCAAACTGGAAAGTAGCATTTCTAACAAAAAATATAATTAAAATAGCAATTTTCAACAATTTTAGGTTATGTCGGTATTGAACACCGAACATGGGTATTTTTAATCAAAAGTTATTAGATTTCAAAGATTCAAAATTCTTCAAAAATTTACGCTTTAATACAATAATCATTATAATTCGAACAAGATTTAGAACCTTTGATCAATTTTAGATTACGTAAGTATTTTTTGTCAGAAATGGTTATTTTTGATAAAAAAAAATTCAAAAAGCTTCATAAATTTTCAAAATCCTTGGTTATGTTAGCAATTTTCACAAAAATTGGCATTTCAAAACAAAATCATTTTTATTCGAGCAAGATTTTAGAATCTCTCAACAATTTTAGATTATGTTAGTGTTTTTTGTCGGATCTTGGCATTTTTAATATAGAAAATCATATTTCAAAGAAGATTCACAACTTAAGAAAATTATACATTTTCTTAGAGTTTTGCATCAGCAATTTGTATTTTTAATTAAAAAAGCATTATATTTGAATTCGACGATTTTTGTTTTAAATAATAATAAATAATAAAAATAAATAAAATAATAAAAAAACAAGCATTAAGAAACTCGGATTTTGTTAGTGTTTTCCGTAGGAGATTGAAATTTGTATTAAAGAATCATTTGATTTCAAAGAAGATTATTAATTTTTAAACAATTTTAGATTGCGTTGAAATTTTAAATCGAAAGTTGGCATTTTCAAACAAAAATCATTATAAGTTTGAGAAGATTTGGAATTTCCTAACAATTTTTGATTATGTTAGCGTTTTTCGTTGGGAATTGGTATTTTAAATTTAAAAAAATATATATTTCGAAGAAAATGTACAACTTTTTAACAAATGAGACAATTTTGTAACAATTTAAGGTTGTGCCAACATTTTTCACAAGAAATCGGTTATTTTATATAAAAATCATTAAATTTCATAGTATTTTTACATTAGGGTTAAAAGAAGATTTACCATCTTAAGGAATTCGTTGGCCAATTATGTTAGTGTTTTTCGTCTAAACTTGCCTTTGGTGATGAATAAATTATAAGATCTCACAAAATATTTACAATACTTGAACAACAATAGGTTATGTTAGTATATCTTGTCGGAAATTGGTATTTTTGATGAAAAAATGTCACGGTTTGATCGTCTATATATTGTACAAAAATATTATATACATATATATTAATTTTGAAGTTAAGATATCAATTTTCATCAATTAAAAAATATTATTCTTGCATTTCTCTATAATTATTTCAGATAATAAACATTTCAAAATACAACATTTTTGTATTTTAATTTAAAAATTGCACGAGATCAAAAATAATGATCGCGCGCGTTTGCTTTCTTGTGGAGTAAAAGTTTAGTGGTTTTCTTGAACACAGGAAAACAGTGAAGTTTTTCTACCTAATTGATTTCGACACTTATCAAAGTTAATTTGAGGGACCTAATGGGGTGAGGATAGAGGCTGGGCAGATTACTGCGTAATAAATGCAAAATTATGGATAAGTAATTAGTTGGGTAGAATTTGAGGCAAGCTGGTCTGAACGAGGCCTCTCATTTGGCTTGGTATAGTGAGCATCCTGTGAGGTGGAATATATTAATTACTATCCTCGGTGGCGTAGATAACGTTTGAATTTCAAAACTTGCCGCCATCGGACGTGATTCGAGACGTTCGACCTCGTCGAGTGCTTCGGGGCTCTGTGCGTCAACGATCCTTACAACTAGGATCCTATTTCGCTAGTTTGATATACTAATAAACCAATAATTTACTGCAAACAAACCTCTCAACTGACCAAGGTATGAAAAACGGTTTTGTTGAACACGAGTATGGACGTGCTGTTTCACAGACCTCACCTTGGTCCTAATATATGGCCCCGTACCCTCATTACATAAAATATCGTGGTTCACAAAAAACTTGTTTTTATTTTTTGGCGGCCGTATCACGATAGTTTGTTTCTCTGGGTGAGATACTTCACGGAGAAATATGGAAGGTCAGTTGGGCCATCTAGATGTGCAGACAGACTATATTGCAGGGTCAACTATATGACAGCCCTTGAAGATGGCTAGAGCGACTATCTCTAGAAGGTTGAAACAAGAGGTTCATGTCGATCATCTCAGAGTTTCGACTTGGTCATCTCGAACGGTTGACTCAAGCGTCATAGAGAGTCGAACCGATCATCACAGAGGACGGAATTGATTATTATAAAGGTTCGAATCGCTCATCATAGAGGGTCGACTTGATCCCCTCGGACAGGTGACCTGGCTAGCTTAGGGGGTCGATTTCATTATCCTACATTTTCTATATTTGTTGTCCTTTTCCTGCTTATTTCAGTCTCTCTCTTATAAGAGACTGAAAATTATAAAATTAAGAGGAACCTATAAAACCTGAAAATTTATATGAAATACATGAATTCTGAACGCATATTTTATTCTTTGTGGAGAGTGAGGTGTATGAGGTATAGTTTGATATGCAAAAACAGTGCACATTGACAATATACTTTTTGGAGCACGAGAGGCTAAGGACACGGCACGGTGTCACACTGAATTGTAAGATTTCAAACATTTTAGTGCATTCAGAAACCAATATCCCACATCTCGTTACTTTCTGCATCATCAATGAATGCTGAAATTGTTCAAGTTCAATAAACAGCAAATGTGACACTAAATGGTTCAATGACATTCACTCACTCCGAAAATGCTCTGGAGACTACAACACCACGGTGCTCCCAATCCAAACTCTCACTGCATGCATCGCGTCGACAACCGGATTGGTTATAAGGTTGGCGCGCTTATTCGAAATTATTAAATGTGAAAAGCAATTGTGTACAGAAAATAATAAGAGTAAAGTTCTTAAAAATAATTATTTGCTCACAAGGAAGACTTATAAAGTAAAATTTAACCATGTTTTAGATTTTTTCCTTAAAAACAAATGATCGATTTTAATTTTAAAGAAGGGGATATCTTTTTTATCCTAAATATGAATGTACAATTATTCATAATATTCTTATGTACTTTACATTTATTATTTGGTGTGAACATTTGACTTACACCTTCAATCATTTTAAATAAACATGCCTACGGTAACTAATCAGGTTGGCCCTCCGCGATGGGTCATTTGCTCTTCCGTGGATGTCGAAATGAGTGAAAACAAGATGATCGTATTGACCATCCAGAAAGGATACCTTGCTTAACCTTGATAGTGAGTCTGGCGTTCGTATAACAGTCAGACTGGTTATAAAATGAGAGGCTCTCCGACTATGTCAAAAAAATTCTGGATGGCTCCTTATGCCATCTAAAAAAAACGGACTGGCCCTTTAAATTTTGACCATCTAACATTGACCATCCATTTTTCTACGGGTACACTTCTAATTTTTTCAGATTAAAATTTTTTTTGAGTTTACGAGCATCAACTTTACGTAAATATTGAGTTTTTGTTGTTTTCGTTTTTTTTTAATATAAATATTTGTTTTAGAGAAATATCTTATGAACAAAAATTGTAGCTCATACAAAGTACAAGACATTCACTTTGTGTCCGATTGAACAAAAGTTACTTGGCGCCGGTAAAAGGCATAAAGGTACGATTTCTTATGAAGAGATAAATATAAGGTCATAATTGTACCCGCATGCATTTGTTAAATGTTTTATTCAGGCTGTCAGAGTAAAAGTCATTCATTGATCTCACAAATTCCAATATTATATAATGCACTCTACGATAATAAAAGAACTTGGCGTAAAATGATTCACGCATTTGTGATGTTGTGAAGCACAAATGCATTAGAGATTTTTTGTTGTTGTATGGGTAAATAAAATATTTATCCTTACAAAAAAATGCTTACATTGTTCAACTGTATATTTTTTTTGAATGTATGGAACTATAGCTAAATGATGTGCACAAAATGAAAGTTTTGTCCTTTGTATCAGCTACAATTTTTATTCATAATATACTTCTGCAAAACAAATATGCATATTAAAAAAAACGAAAACCACGAAAATCTCAATTTTTACGTAAATTTGATGCTCGCAAACACTAAACATTTTTTGTTTAATCTGCAAAAATGAGGAGTGTAGTATCTCACCCAGAGAAAGAAACTGTTGGTAATCAATTATCATTAATATTATATTATGAATAATAATATGTAGCATTTGAAAAAAACTCAAAAAATAACTTGAGTAACATAAAAAACTGAGATCGACGAAAAGAATGACAGCGACTTTCATGCAAAATTGCAAACTGCCCTTACACAAGAGTATTATAAGAAAATTGGTATAGGCCTATAATGATTTCTCTATACTTTTTGTGCAATTATAGGAAATTCATTATATAAAATCGTTATATTGAAAACGATTACAGATTAATGAGCATTGCAATATAAAATACGAAAATCTTGAAGAAATTAATGTAAACCTAATTCGGAACCCTAGAAAGTACTCTGACATCCCTATACATTTGTTAAATCTCTTGAAATTCCTTGCAATCTTTCAAAATAAATTAAGATCTTTAAAATTCTTTAAAACTTCCGTAATTCTTTCACATCCCTTCAAATCGCGGAAATAATTTATTTTCCAGAGTTTCTTCAAATCTCTTGAAACTTTGAAGGATCTATTAAAATGCCTTGAAATATTTTAAATATTGAAAACTCCCGTATGAAATGATTCAAACTGAACAATCCGAAAACAAAGATTTTCATATTAAAAGATTGAGTAATTTGGCCATGCCTGTTACATTCAATTTTGATACAACCCTATCTTCATTCTTTCACGTCATCTGCACGTGGCATGTAGGGAGTCAAGTTTCGCTAAATTTGTTTCATGTTATCGCGGAAGCTACCAGATAATTCCATACTGTTGGGTAACTCTTTCTTCTCGGGCAATATCTCGCATTTCTTCCGTCCATATACGCATTCTGGCTTTTTTTCATCATCCACTGTCCCACCCCATTGGCTCGCGTCTGGCCTTCGGAGTTCCCTTATCTTCCGGCGCCAAGGGTTTAGGACCCCTGGCGAAGTTTAGCGGACTCGAAATGACGCTCAACGAAGCGTGAAAATCCGGCTCCACGTGAAAACCGCCCGCCCGCCGCGCGAGTCATAGTTCTGCAGTTCACTTCCGCCTTCCGGTCGCGCGCCCGGAAGTGACAAACGAGAGAAATGGAAAGAGAAAGCCACGATGACTCCTATGATCTTTGAAGCAAGATATCAGGAATGAACCAGGATTTTCGAAAAATAATAAATGGAGAGAGAGACAGCCGCGATGACTCCGATGATCTTTGAAGCAAGATATCAAGAATGAGCCGGGCTTTTCGAAAAATTATAAATGAATTTTCAGGGAAGCTATTTTTAGAGAAGATGGTTGATCAGCTTAGGATTCTTATGACAATTTTGTAAGGGGAAAACAACCCTTGAAAATACGGACCAGCAGAGGTGGATTACTCTGGATTACATCAGATTACCCTGGATTACCTCCATCTATAGAATTACTCTGAATTACTTAAGATTACACAGGATTACATATGATTACTCTGGATTCCATCAGATTATGGTGGATTATTACAACTAAAATAGACTTACGCGAATTTTTAACCAAACCAAAATATCTCTTAACGCAATTGTTGAATTTTCAACAAAACAGATACAATTTTAAGAAAATAGTGAAATTTTCAAGGAAGAAGATCAATTTTCTATCGAACAAAAATTTTTAAACAAAATACATGAATTTTCAATTTGAAAGATACATTTTCAGCCATATAGTTTAATTTTATAATAAAGAAGATGAATATTTCACCGATAATGGCATAGCTAAGTTTTTAGTTCAAAGATAAATATTCGACCAAACAACATTGATTTTTCAAAAAAATAGTTCAATTTTCAACCAAAGAGATGAATTTTGAACTAAAATGAAGAATTCCCAAACAAAAGAATAACTTTTTGAAAATATTATGGAATTTTCTACAAAGCAGATTAATTTTTAACTAAACGAGATCAATTATAAACATAAAATGTAATCATTAATATTTCAGTCAAAAGAGATTTCAATTTTGAATCAAGAACAGTTAAAGTCAAACAAAAAAGATGAACTTTCAACAAAATAGTAGAATACTTAACGGAAGAAAAGAATTTCCAAAAAAACAGTACAATTTTCAACCAAAAAAATGAAGTAGATTAGCTTTTAATCAAATAATTGAATTCTTGATCAAAAACATAAATTTTAAAGACAAAAGCTCAATTTTCTACAAAAAAGATTCATTTGCAACCAAATTATTGAATTGGTGTTTCACCAATTTTTGTAAAAAATTGTTGTTCAGAGATATGGAATCTAATCCGGAGAGAAAGATATGTGTTCTCTTTGAGTTAAATAAAGTTTTAGGATAGGGTGTTATACAATGTTTGAAAAATTTTTTTTCTAAAAATACACCGACAATTTTTTTTGAATATCTGATATTTTAAAAAATAATATACGGGAAAAAATTCAAGGTAAATAAACCTCTCCTGAAAGAGACCTACAAAAAGTTTTCGTCCCTTTTTTGGACATTTTTTACCGCTTTTTGAGTATTTTCAAAAATGTTTATTTTTTTTCGCAAAGCGGTTGTATTCTTTTCTGAGTGAGAAAGAACGTGCAGAAACTCACTTGATCATACAGCTCCACAAAAAAAATCGAGAAAAGTACCCCTGGAGTCTGACTATGGCTATCATATGTTTTCGGGGTCGCTGAATCCAAATTCTGGGTCCATTTGCTCCATCACATCGAATTTCGTCCATAACCTGAAAAACATGAAAATCGCTGATTTAAGGCGAAACATTATTCGTACCTATGAAAAGTGGTCATGTCCTACGTTTTCGAGGTCGCTGAGTACGAACTCGGAGTCGTTGTGGTTCCATGACGTCACGCTTCGTCCCTAATCTCAAAGAAAAACGGTGAATTGGTAATTTTGTGAAAAACATATATTTTTTCAATGCAAATTGATCATATCCTATGTTTTCGAGGTCGCTGAGTACGAATTCGGAGTTGTTGTGGTACATTTAAAAATACATTTTTACATAAAATTACCAATTCACCGTTTCCCTCTGAGGTTTGGGACGAAGAGTGACGTCATAGAACCACAATGTTTCCAGATTCGTACTCAACGACCTCGAAAACATTGGATATGACCACTTTTCATATGTACGAATGATGTTTCACCTTGAATCAGCGATTTGCATGTTTTTTGGGGTTACGGACGAAATCTGACGTGGTGAAGCCAAACGGACCCTGAATTTGGATTCAGCGACCCCGAAAACATATGATAGACATATTAAGACTCCAGGGGTACTTTTCTCGATTTTTTTTGTGGAGCTGTGATACAATCCTTAGGTAGAAAAAACATTATTGATATTGTTTTTATTTATTTTTCCATTTTTACTCTGAAACATTGTTTTTTTTTGTTGTACATTTGTAAAAATTACATTTTTAAACAAAGTTTAAACTATGTGCGGGGCGCTGTTTCCATGCGAATGGAGTAGTAAGGCATATAATGGCAATATGTCATATGAGGAAATATGGAATATGGGGTAACGTGACGCATGAGGTAATGTGGGACATCGGGTTTATGTTTTTGGTTGGGATAATATATTTAGGGTAATATGCAAAAACTAAAATGCAGTAATATAGTGTAAAGGGCAATATGGCAAATAGGTTAATATGTCACACGAGATATTATGGTACGTGGAGTAATGTGGCACATAATGTACATGTTCTTAGTTAGGATAGTGTTTTTAGCAAAATATTGTATTGTATTTTGCAAAAACATACGTAAGAATTTGGTCTATGTTTTTGGTCAAGTCAGTTTATTTTGTACAATATTGAACTGTCTTTTCTAAAAACATCCCCAATCCTGAAACAGCAGCGGAGGCGGTGAGATCTTTTTATATTATAGAGCGATATCAATATCAATACAAATTTTATCCTTTATATTGTGTTGAGTATTAAATATTTTGATTATTTGGGAACGAGCTCTTTATTTATTAAAAAACTTTTATCAAAAAGGAAGTCACATCTCACCAAAAATATGTGGGATACAAAAAATTCCGCTCAGTGAAAAGTTATGTGTACAATTATGGTGATTTTCTTTTCTTTTATTTGTCTTATTATTAATAATAATTTTGCCAAGTCAAAATTTTTTCCCTTTTTCAAACATTCTTAAAATTGCTGCAATTTTATCAAGTTTGACCATTAAAAAATTTATATATCTTTAAGAATTACTTGGAAAACTTTGATTTCACAAACTATGTTGATTGTAATGCTAAAATTTCACTTGCGTTCTTGGTTAGATTCGAGTACGTGCTCTATAAAGTTTTCGGAATAAATTTGAAAAATTTCAAAACATTTACAAATCTTGGTAATACAAATATTTGTCTTTAAGGTCTTTATTTCGGTTAAATCAGCCCTAGAATATGATTAAACAAAATATTTTGTTGACCCAAAAACATTTTTTGGTTAGTAAGATATCGTTGATTATGCCATATCTTTTGGTTGATCCAAGCAAATATTTTGGTTCGTCCATCCGTGCATCCAACTTCTTTCCCGGGAGGGAAAGCGCGAGAGGAGTAGGGGGATGAGAGGGGAAGGCTAGTAGGGATGGCAGGGGAATCGAGTGGATGGTTGGGTGTGTAAGGAAGGGGACGGTAAGCAGGTGATGTTTGGCAGAGGGTTGGAGAGGGGAATTAGGTGTGGGAAACACGACAGAGCGATTTATGGAAGGGTGCGAAGTAGGAGAGTTTAGGGGATATAGTAGAGGGGAAAGTGTAGGGAGGGTGATCAGTGGGGTATATTGAAGGTAGGGGATGGAAACAAGAAGACGAAAGTCAAGGGAGGGCGACAGAGTGTAGAAGTGAAAGGAGGGTACATGGGAGGGTGAAGTGACTTGGGGATGTGAAAGTCAGGGTTTGGGAAGTAGGGGATAGGAGAGGGAAAGTAATTAAATGTAAGGGATGGGACGTATAGGGGAGTAGAGGATAAGGGTTGAAGAAGTAGGGGAGGGTAGTAACAGTTTAATAGGCTACGAAACCCTTTTTTAAAGGTACATGGCAAGTACTTTGACTAATTTTTTTCGATACTTTGACAAATTTACTTAACATTACTGTTTACTAAATTTTGTTACGATCATTTCAGACGGTTTCCTTTTTGAAATTGTACAACAGACAATAACTGCTCTGATGTGAGTATTCAAGGTAAGCTAAGGAGATAAACCATACATTTAGTTCTCGAGAGCATATAGTCTTCCTTGTACTCTCGTAACTCCGGACGCACCCTTCGTAACATTCTGTCATGTGGATTTGACGAAGTGTATCCTCGTTAGTTTGCTAGAGGCAACGCTTGGCCGACTGAAGAACAGGAGCCCTGTTAATCTAATCTTATCCTAGACACGTTGTGCGAGCTAATATAAGGAAGGACACAACTGAGAAAACGGAGAGAGTAGAGAAACGCTAAGGAGGAAATATTAAGTTCCTTCTAGATATTCAGCAAACTTAGTCGAGGAATAAGCCGTCAAGAGTGAGTGAGTCAATTTAAAAAATTTTTAAGATAATGACGAAAATACTCGTTATACTACCGGGGATCAAGAAATTCGTATGAGAAAAGTGAGAAAGAGAAGTGTACCAGGAGGTATAAGGAAGGAAGTATACATTTTAGATCAATCTAGAGTTGCCTTGATCTTAATTTAAGCAACACATTCGTTCCGCAACAAGCGCTCCAACACAGCTCGCTGATAAATCCTTTTAGCAATTACCCCAGGCGAAGAGCTTCACAAGGTTATAATTCTCACTGTAAAACGAAAACAAATGAAGGCAGAAGGACAATTTTCATTGTTTAATATGAGATACAACTAATTTCACACCAATAGGTATCTGCGCTAATTGCACCAATAAAATTAGAAGGCAACCCTCATACATGAGAAACTAAGTACTGAAGTACCAACTTTTCTTTCAAATTTTTAAAAGTCCAAATAGGGGCAAAAGTATCAAAATAGTTCAATTATATTTTTTTCGGAATACGAATGCTAATGAGATTTATGTCCCAAAAATATTGCTGAAATTGGACTGAAGTACCTGAAATTTTCAAAATTTGTCCCATCTCAACAAGACTTTTTTTGGGCAAAAGTGTTCAAAAAGTTCCTTATAATTTTTGTTCTTAATTTTCACAAATATTCATGGGATTTATGTTTTAAAAATGTTCCACTGAGGTAGAAGTAAAGTACCAAAAAAGTTAAAAATACATTCCTTTTCAGCAGGAGTGGCTTAGAACTTTAATGCAAGAAATTTTCAACTTGATTTTTAGTGAAGTTTGTTGGAACTTTAGTGGTATTCCAGTAGTACGTTCTTGAGACAAAAGTCTCATCATTACTTGCAAAAATTAATAAAAAAAAATCAATTTTTCCAGTACTTTCATAAAAAAATGCTGATGAAACGGGATATATTTTGAACTTTTTGGTACTTGAGTCATATTTCAGAAGCACGTTTTCAGGACAAAAATCCAATCAGTACTCGCGAAATGTGAGTCTCACTCAGTGAGACTTTTCCGGTATTTTTGTCCTGAAAAAGTTCTGGTGAAACTGGAAATATTCTGACCTTTTTTTGTACTTTCTTTCTATATTAGCAACACTTCTTTAGGACATAAATGAAATTAGTGCTTTTGAAAATTAAAAAAAAAACGAAAGAAATAAAACTTTTCCAGTACCTTTGTCTCTATTTGGACTTTTCGAAAATGTGAAGAAAAGTTCGTGGTTGAGCACTCGTTTGTCTCATAACCATTACTTCAGCGGGATTTTATCCGTGATAGGGCTTAGTGAAAATGCTTAAATTCATAAAATAGTTTTATATATGGAAAGAACTTGTTGAAAAGTCTTTTCGTTAGAAAAAAATTGGAAAAAAAATTTGAAATCGGTTAGTATCTGCTGTTCTATTGTTTTATTTGAAAATTACAAAAAATGTCCCATTATTTTGAAAATTATAGCGAATTTCTAATATGTACAGTTTTTGCTAGTCAATAATAATGAAAAATTTGCGATTTCGAACAAAAGTTTTTATATTATTTATATTATTTTTTGAAATGAGGGAAAGGTGGAATGCTCTCTTTTTTGTAAAAAGTTGAATATATCCAAATTGAAATTTGTTCTGCTAGTACATGTTTCTTTCGTTTAATCTAAAGAAATTGCTGGTTCGACATATTCAACTTTTTTCATAACGTATGCATATAACCTAATCCAAGAAACATGTATTTTGTACAGTTTCAAAAGATTCTAAATTGAGCAACGTTTTTGTTATCATTTTTCTTGTTTACTAGTGAAAACTGTACACACGAAAAATTGGACATAATTTTTGAACCAATAGAAATTCATTTTTAATATTTAAATAAAGAAAGAAGAACCGACCGACTAATTTTTCCCTTTAGCCCCCCCCCCCATCTTTTTTTTATTTTATATAGCCCGCTGAAGTGCACCACAAATACGCTCATATGCGCCACCAATAAAAAATGTTGCTCCACGAAACTCTAGGAGTTGTAGCAGGTGGTGCGTGGTGGGGGAGGGAGGCGATACTTCAACCACCCCGTTTGAAAAATCAAAGTTCAAATTGCATGACCTTGAAGATCTCCAAATGCGCTGATATGCGCTGATATGCGCTATCAAGAGAAAATGTTGCGCCACATTCTTTACCAAGTTATCAGTGAAAAAATGGTGGGGGGCAACTGACGCGATTCTTCTAAAGTAATAACACTTTTTCAAATTCATCATAGCTATCCGTCATAACTTCAAATGCGCCGAAACTAAAAAATGTTGCGCTAGCTAATTAACAAAGATGGCATTTGATGGGGGGGGGGGGGTCAGTATAACAAAGGTGTTAAATTTTCGACAGTGATATGAAGTTTAAAATTACAGAAATCGAGTCATTCGTCTCCAAATGCACTCATATGCGCGACAAAAATTTTTTTCAAACTTCAAAAATTGTCCATGATACGAAGGTTTTAACACATCACTAAGTGACGACCAACGAAATAAAAAGTTTTTAATCCGCAGTGATGAAGGGACTTTCGTACGGGGTTTCAAATACTCTCATATGGACCATAACATTTTTCTGCGTATCTTAAAAAATGCCCAAGATATGGAGGTCATAACATTTTGCAAAGTGATGACCAACAAAATGGAAAGTTTTTAATCCCCAGTGATGTAGGGAGTGTCGTGTGGAGTTTCAAATGAGGTCCGTTTCCGCTATCACCTCCATAGTAATATTTGAATATTTTCTTTATGCCATAATTTTGGGCTTTTTTGGTCTTGTCATGGGTAGGGTTGCTAATTTTTGGACTCTTTTAGTTTTCTCAAAAAACCGACTTTTGTGTGGGGCTTCTGGTCGCCAGCACCTCCACTGCAGAAAATTTGGAAAATTAAAAAAATCAACAGCAATATTCAACAGTAATATTCCGCAACCTCTAGGAAATGCCCCTATTACACTCAACGAACAAAGTCTCATCTGCCTTCAACTAAAACTGCCAAAAAACTTTCAATTTAAAAATAATCAGCCCAGAAAACGTTTCGAGACTCTAGTTAATATAATTATTTACACACTGATATTCCACGACTCCCAGGAACTACCCCTATCTCATTGAACAAACCCCGTCTCTGCTTAAGTCCTTAAAAAGTTTTTGTAAGTTTCGTCCATAATATTGCAAATCATTGCGCTATTAATTTCTATTTGTAAAAAACATTTTTTTATCTTATAATATTGTGAATTAATTGTATTTTCTTAATGCTTTGGTCTCATTTTTGAATATGATGAGTGATTTATTTTATTTAATTTGTCTACTTATGGTTGAAACAAGTTATAGTTACTTAAATGAAGGGTAATCTCGAAAAACATTTTTTTTGCTTGTTTAATAAGTTCCATTACTTATAATATAGTAAATTAATGGAAATTTCTGAATGCTGTGGCCTAATTAATAAATGTGAACACCTATTTTTCAACGTATTCTGTATTTTTAATTGTTTCTGTTTATTTAAACATTTATTTAAAAATATCCAAGAGTAGGTGTTTACATTTATTAATTAGACCCTAGTATTTAGAAAATACCGCTGCGAAGTACAATAGATGTATTTACTACGAGTGTATTTATTTGTGATCATTTTATGAACATTTTGCTTCCTCACAGGTATCAGATAAATTTCCTTCCTCATAGAGAGAGGGCTCGCTAATGGTGATGGTTTTGTCAAAAGAATTGTATAGATGAACCATTTTTTATAACTTTAATACTACTTCAAAGTGAAGACAATTCAGAAGGGATTGGTAGTAAATATGACGATCTCTTGATGCATGAATAAGTGGTTGCAGTCAAGTTTCATTTTCCACTCACAATTAGTCAACTGTACAGAGAATAGCAAAAAAAGGTTTTGCTTCACTGAAGTGTATGATACTAACCACGAGTTGAAGTACCTATTGAAACAGAGTGTGTCGCTAATTGGCAGAGTAAAAATATGCAACGAGTGGCATTGCCAGCAAACTGGGGCCCTATAAAAGAAAAACATGAAGAGTTATGAGAAAGCGCTAAGCGTTCTAATGCGCGATGGTCTAGCGTTTTACACGGCCATTCATAACAGTTTAGCGTTATTAAGCCGACCAGAGGACATGAATGAGCTTGTGTTTCGGTTGAAAACGGTACGCGTCGACCATATTTTTGTTAAAGAGATTATATGGCGAGTTGGTGCAGTGCACTTGCACTAGTGCGAATTAAATGCTCTGTCTGGTTATCCAAAGGCATTAATATCATACAATGATAAAACACAGAATTCCAGTCTTTCGATCGAATCCGAGATCTCGGAATGGTTCGCTCTGCGAGGAAGTCGCATATCTCACGAATCTCTTATCCCTCCTGGGAATACTCATAATGGCCCTTAAGCCCTTAACTGTATCCGTAGTTTAGATTGAGGTAGAATAGAGTGAAGATAATGTTTTCTGAACAGGTTGTAAGAGAAGTTTAATGTCGAGGGATTGGAAACATTTATTTTATTTCATCTTTTTTTTTTCGTATATCGACGTTTCCACGTAAAGTGGGATGTTACAAATGAATCCTTTGCTTGCTCAGTCCCGTGCAGATATTGCCCTATTTTGCACAAGTCAAAAAGTGGCGCTGAAAAGGCCCACTCCAGTTCTTATATTTTCAAACAAATTAATTAAATTATGGCGATGTGACAGCTGATGCTGATAGTTTTGCAGCAGGTAAATTTATTTCAATTTTTGGAATTTAAGGTTAAAAAATATATATATTAGTAGATGATCCTGCTTTTTCGAATATGGCAAATCATTTTTTATCTTTTTCTTTAATGATTTTGAACTTAATTAATACGCAGAAAAAGGAGACAAAGAACACAAAAACTCAAACATTCTAATCTAATCTATATTTTCAGTTGCATAGAACTAAATAAAATAAATTTCCCTTTACAAAAGTAGTTTTTGTTTATCATTAGAATTTCAAAAAGTAGGACATACCCTACAAAAACTGGACAGGCCCTTGTCAGTTTACCCGACCAGGGCCACACCACAAGTAGCAGAAACTGGTCAGAGCCTTACCAGGCCCACCTTTGAATTTCTTCATGGGCTAGGGTCGTTCTTTATGGTGGTCCAAATTGACACCTGTAACAATTCGACTTTTGATTTTTGATGATAGATCCAACCCAATGTTTTCGTTTTCCAGAGAAAGAAATTTCCTTTTTTCGTATCGGTCAACATCAACCCGTGCTCCCGGGCTTTTGAAATATTTATTGTTAAACATATTTTATGAATATTGAAACCATTTTTCACATGTTAGTTGCAAAAAGATAATATTTTCTGAAATTAATGACACAACTGACGAATTTTGGAAACAATAAATTTTTTCAAAACGATATTTGGTAATTGCTTACGAAAGTTTAATTTGTTTAAACAAATTTTTTCCTCTGTAAATGTCAAAAAGTGACTCTTTTTTTGAAATTAATAACACATTTGATCAAAATTAAGGATACTATTTTTTGTAAAAGATAGTTTGCAATTATTTCAGCAATCATTAATCATTCACTTGCACCTCTTTATAGGAAATGTGGAGAAAATTCTAGTTTTTTTTATATTACTTGCACTATGTCGCATATTATTCAGTATTTTCTTATTTTATATCTTATACCCTAATTTTTTTAATAGTTAATATTTTTTTAACAATTTTTGTGAGTTACGTTGTGGATAGTTTTTTTTACAATCGATTTCGTTAATAAAACAAAATAATGATCAATAAGCGACATAGTGCAAGAGATTCGAAAAAACGTTACCTGCGTCATTAATTCCAGAAAATAATAACTTTCACACTTTACAGGATAAAGAAAATGCTATTTTTTAAAACAATTATAAAATATTTTGACCAATATAGATATTACTCTTAACATTCGCTAATTGTAACATTAATTCAAGAAAATACTCACTTTTCACGATTAGGTGGAAAAAAGAATTATGCAAATAGAAATTGTCTCAACAATTGTTGAATATGTTACAGAAAAAAGTACTCTTAACATTCATCAACTGTTATCATGTATCCCAAAAAGTGTAACTTTTCACGATTTACTGGACTGATTTGATAAGAAACAGCTATTTTGCATTTTTAGGGGCATTTTCTGGGCATAATACAGAGGGCTTGAAAAGGAGGGTCAAAATTAAAAGTAATAGAGTGGAAATTATTATTTGAAAATTCCTTCAAAGGTGGCGGAATTTTAATTTACAAAATGTTAATAACAAGTACATCTTTTTCCATATTTTTCGAACCAAATGAAGGTAATTTCAAAAGCCCAGGGTCACGGGTTAATATTGAATGAAAAAAAATAGGTAATTTCTTTTCCGAAAAACAACCAAATGAGGGGGGGGGGTCGATAGCCAAAAATCGAAAGCCGAATTTTTGGACCATACTAGTAGTTCTTATTTATACTTGGTGGAATTTTTTTTTAGAATTCCTCTGCTCTCAATAACAATTTTTGGCCGAATACCAAAAAAAATGATGATTAACTTTAAGCCACTCTTATGGGTCCCCCAAAGAAACACCTGAAATAACAAATTTAAATTTTACGTAATATTGCTGCTTATCAACGCTTATTGAAAGCTTTTTTTTACAAATAATAATTAATTAGTTATCTAAGAATACCCAACCATTGTTAACTACACTTCAATTGTTTGAAAAATTTCAATTTTCACAAACAATTGTTTTTCAGGTAAAACACAAAATGATGGTATTTTCGGAACGTTATGAGTTCTTTAATCAATCCTAATAAAAAAAATATTCGTTTAATTAATTCCACCATTATTTAAATAATACTTCTGCTTATATTTCATCTATTTTTTAAGGTAAACTGTATACTTGAACAAATACGTAATATTTAAATGATTGTAAAATTATTCAAACAAATTATTTTATCATTATCATTAATTAAAGAACTAATAACGTCTAAATAAATACGTTCATTTTACGACTTGCCTGGAAAAACAAATGTTTCAAAAAATTAAAATTGCTTAAGCTATTAACAATAGTTGAAAAATCACATGTAATATATCACTGCCCTAATTATTAACCGATTTTGCTCAAATTTGGAGAAGAAAATTTTTAGGGAATTTCAAGAAAACTTGGTGGTAAAAGCAAAGAAAATCGAAAAGAAAAAAAGGGCCACTCTATTGCTCACTGGGCTAGTCCAATATTTATTTCGAATTATTATGCATATCCCACCTAAATTTGTTCAAATGCAGCGGATACTTTATTTTTGTTTTCAGTATAACATACTTTAAAATCATTTAAAAAAAGTATTCTGTAAAGAAAAGTCAAAAGTAATAATCTTGAGGTTGAAAAAGGTGAGGACTGCGATAGGTCATCAGTCTGTCCATAACCGAATTTTTCTACTAGAAGTTCACTAGTGTGGTCCACATTTTCTTTTCGTCGAATATTCATGCTTATTCCTCCCAAATTTGTTCAAATCTATACCCAAATTAATGCGTATTTTTTGTTGTTGAAACAAATTTTATATAAAGGTTCCACCAACCCCATGAAGCTTAACACGTATTTCCCATAAAAAAGGAGGTTTTTGTACATTTTATTCAGAATCGTCAATATCAGATGTTAAGAATTGACCATCTATGCTTATTTTCATAATAAGCCATTGAAGACGAATTCAACATTACTTCTTAAATTTCACCCCGATAAGTCCTTTTTATGTGGTCTCAAAAATAAACCCATCAATGATAATTTAGGCTTTGCGAGCTTCTGGCATTAATTATTATTTATTCTCGGTTTATTTTAGTAAAAATTATTTCCAATCCATTGAATATTAATCTAAACTTATAATTAGATGTTTAAATAAGTTTTCTAGACAACTAATTATTGTTTATATCAATTTTATTTTAGAGTATAGGAGTATAGGTAAAAGTCACGATTGTCTTAATTCTTAAACTTTTCAGTTAGAGTAAGGAAAAAATTAATTCAAGTTGACAAAAATAACTATTTGAACAATTTATTATTGTATTACTTATATTCTGTTTTAATAGTGGTAGAAAGTTGCGGTTTTCTCAAAAATGCCCAACTTTTTGTCAGCCTTTTAGTTAGAGTGAGATAATAATTTATGAAAGTTAATAAATTATTTGTTCAAACAATTTTTTTTGGCCTTTTATTAGTGGTAGAAAATTGCAGCATTTACTAAATTTTCAACTTTTCACGTGCTTTTCAGTTATGAAGAAATAGTAAATAAACATCAAATAGAAGCATTTTGTTAAGCAATCTTTTTCTTATGTGGATATTTTGTTCTGAAATAAAAACTTAAAAATCATTCATTTACCTCTTATTTTACCCTAGACTTTATCGGAATTAATCATTTGATTAAGAGGCTCTTAATTTATTTACATATTTTTATTATCATCTATGACAACTTCTTTTCTTCAGGGAAAGGGGAAGGGGAAGCTGATCGTAAATAGTGTGCAGTTCCAAATTTTTATTTTAGGCAATGCAAGAAACTTCGTGTTATTGGGTTAGTTTCTCTATTATCAATTATTTAAAAAAAATTTGTAAAAATATGCGGCTTCCATGAAGCAATACACCAAGTAGTTTAAATCCTACCAATTCAGTCAAAATGTGTATCAAGTAGTACAAGTCAGTATGAGTCCGTCATTTGTGGCATTGTGGCACATTGACAAATGCGAAATTTGTTTATTACATACAATTAATGTTTTTCAAGCTTATAATCTAGCTCAATTTTGTAAAGTTTCAGCCAAATTTAGCTGACAAGAGTCCCATCTAAAAAAGTGGTGTAACAAAATATTTTGAATATCTCGCAATCATTGTTTCTGAAAACCTGGCTTTTATATCTTAAATTTGAAGCTTCTTTAATGAAATCTACAAATAGACACTTTTAGTAAGAAAAATCATGGAAACCCTTGTGTGAATTGAGAAAAATTGGTGCTTTAACGCTCTTGCGCGGTTAAGTTAAAACTTTCAGGCTATCTGATAAATTATTAAAAATATTATACATGTTTTATGTTAGTGGAACGCTGGAAATAAGTTTTTTTTTTAAATACATCAAGATTGTCAATTTTCGGCAATTCAAGGTTAGTATTTTGGTATTTTTAATAAGAAAATGAAATTTCACAGAAGATCCACAACTTTTCAACTTTTCGAACAAAAATCCTTATACTTTGAACAAGATTTGCAATTTCTTCACACTTTCAGGTTAAATTTACGCTTTTTACAGGAAAAATGGTATTTAAAACAAAAATAATTAGATTTCACAAATTATTCACAATTTTTTAACAAATTTAGGTCAAGTTGAAGTGTTTCACTTGAAATTCATATTTTCAAACAAAACTCATTAAATTTCAATCCAAGGATTTTCGTTTGAAATAATAAAATTAACCAGCTTAAACGATTTCGAATTCTGTCAGTTTTTTCCGTGGAAAATTGTCAGTTTTATTTAAGAAAGGGATTATTTTGCATTTTACATTTTGCATCGAAAGTAGGCATTTGAAAGGAAAAATCATTATAATTTCAACAAGGTTTGGAATCTTTTAACAATTTTGGATTATAATAATTTTGCATTTTGCACCAAAAATGATTATTTTAAAACAAAAATAATTACAGTTTGAACAAAATTTGCAATTTTTAATAGCTTAAAGTTATATGAACGTTTTGCCACAGAAATGTGGTTATTTTAAATAAAAATAATAAGATTTCGAAGAATATTTACAAATTTGTAAACAACTTTAGGTCATGTTGCTGTATTTCACTTGAAATTGATATTTATAAACAAAAATCATGAAATTCAAATGCAAGGATTATTTTTTTAAATAATAAAATTTACCCGTTTGCACAATTTCTGATGGTGTTAGTGTTTTTCGTGGAAAATTGACATTTTTTGTTGAAAAATAAATATATTGCCAGGAAGATTCAAAACTTGTTGACAATGTTAGGTCATTTTGGCGTTTTCAACCCGAAATATCGATTAAATGATTTCGAAGAAGATTAAACGTTTTGTACAAGTTTAAGGTTGTGTTAGGTTTTCGCCGTGAGTAGGTTATTTTAAACAAATATAATTAATTTTTAAAGAATATTCACAATTTGGAATAATTTTTGCTTCCTCGTAGAGGAAGCTTTGTAATCGTAAGATTTTCAACAAATTTAAATTCATTCAATCAAACCGACCTCAATATAAAAATGTTTATTACAGTGTGGATGTCACACTTTTTTGTGAACACGATAACTTGAAAACGGTAGCAGATAAATTAATAAAATTTGCAGGGATAATTTTCACCACTATTGTCTTGAAACTGACCAAAGGATTTCTAAAAATGTTCATAACATTTTTTTAGCACTCAAGAATATATTAAAAATCGATTTTTTATATGAAAACTTTTTTCATGAACATAATTGAAAGTTAATGCAAGAATATGAAAGATTTATTGGTTGACGTGAGTCCATTGACTTATAATATTAATAAATTTTATTAAAGAGTGAGGAAGGCATCGTATTTTATATTATATTTAAAATCGATTTTTTCAGTAAAATTTATTTTATTCTCATAATTTCAAGTTGATCCAAGAATAGAAAAGATGTGTTGATTCGAGACGAATCAATTTACCTATAATATTGATACATTTTATTGAAGAGTAAGAAAGCTATCGTAATGCATAATATTTGAAAATACGACATTTTTATAGTAAAACTTTTTTCTTTAACATAATTCAAAGTTGATGAAAGAATAAAGAAAATTCCTTGGCTTGAGAAAAATCGATTGACCTATGATACTAATACATTTCATTAAACAGCAAGGAAGTTAAGGTCATTTATATTATATTAGAAAACGATTTTTATAGTGAAAATTTCTTCATTCTCATAATTTGAATTTTATGTGAGAATTTAAAATTTGTGTTGATTCAAGACGAATTAATTGACTTATAATATTGATACATTTGATTGAAGAGTAAGAAAGCTATGGTAATGCATAATATGTGAAAACGCGGGTTTTTATATTAAAACTTTTTTCACTAACTGAATTCAAAATTGATGCAAGAACGGAAAAGATAAATTGATTTGAGGCAAATCGATTGATCTATAATATTAATACACTTTATTGAAGATTAAGGAAGTTATGCTCATTTATATTATTTGAAACATCTGCTTTAAACAGCAAAACTTTTCTTACCGACATGATTAAAAGTTGACGCATGGATAAAAAAGACTTTTTGATCGTAAATTTTCAAATAGAATAATTCTGACAATTTTTGTAAAGAATTCATAAAGCTGGAAAAGGAATAGGGTGCGACAGAACTTTTCCCTTCCCTTTTCCAGCTCGAAAAATGATCATTTCGCATACAAAATTTAATTTATCTGATTTGTCTTTGTGTTTAAAATTTGTTCTTTATTATTTTGTAATCTTGTGTTTTTTTGAAAGTTTCTATTTTTAAATTTATCAAAACGAAGACTTTGGTTTGTCTATTAATAAAAAAAATCACTAATGCTTCCTCTACGAGAAAGAATATACATTTACTATCGGGAAGCAAAGTGCTTGTGAAATAAGCACCATATAATTATAAATACCTACAATGTGAAAACACTCGAGATCGAATTCACAGTTGGTTTGTTATGTTATATTAGTGTTCTTCGTCAAAATTTGGTACTTTTAATTGAAAAAAAATCCTTAGTTTTTTCAGGTCAGCTTAACATTTTTTAGCGGAAATCGGGTTATTTTAAACAAGATGCATTAGGTTCAAAGAAATATTGACAACCTTGAATATCGTCTTTATGTTATATTAGTGATTTTAGACTAAAATTGCTCTTTTCAATAAAAAATCATTAGATACTGAAGAAAACAATAATAGTGTACATTAACGTTTTTCACCAGAAATAATTTATTTGAAACAAAAATAATTTGAATTTAAAATTCAATCTTACAATTTTGAACAAGTTTCGGTTAGGTCAATGTAATTTTTGGAGAGATGTTGAATTCCAAGTTTTTTTATGACCAGGAATGATGGCGCAGGTTTACCATCTTGCGCTCTCAGGTACAAAAATGTTTTTAAGCAGCCTTCTACCGTTTAAGAAAATTGTTTAACACCAATTTTATTGAATGTATAAAACGAATTTCAAATATATAACGTTTATTGCAATATATATTGCACGATTACATCCAAAATAGCTGCACTAAAAGTCCTAACCTCCAAAATAATATACATATTCTCCAACACTGAACATTTAAAAAAAAATTTGTAAACAACATTTTTTAAATATGTCCTTCGCCCAGGGCCTTTTTTGTGATTCGAAAGAAAATGTTTTTCTTATCATCTATGTACCTGATACGTTTCTGAAACGTTACAGCCAGAAAACAATTTTTATTTCTCAAATTAGGCTTAATGCTATTATCAGTCACTTCATTTCATTAACAAAATTTATCCGTGATTGATGGTGTATACCGGGACAGCCCCGTCAAGACTACTCAAAAATTAAACTTAGACAAAAATGACTTCGACATGTTGGGCTGTCACCATCTTAAGCCTGAGAGGAAAATAAGCTTCCTCATTTTTTCTTATTTTATAATAATAATAATACTCGCATGCATAGTGTGTGTATTTTTTTCTAGTGCAATAATAATGTCAGTGACAAAGATACTCCGCAAGAATGAAATGATAATGATTTACATTCATTATTTATTATTTCAGAGATTAGTTGAACGTCTACTCAGCATCAGGTTTCGCGGGAGTATATTTTTTCAAATTTCCCTATTCCAATATTTAACCGAAAGATCGTATTTTTCCAGAAAATATCCCAGGTTTTTCATCGCCACACATTTCTATCAACAGAGCTCACTTGTTCATGAAAATAATACCCCACCTAGTACATACTAGATACCCATTTTCCTCAGCAATAATATTGTGTTGAACCAATACTGCCGCCGATGATTCGGAGTTAATCTACTAAACAGGAGGTCGCGTCCACTTATAGGGGTTTAGACAATAATTGGAAATAGTCGAGCAAGTCTTCCTTGCTTTAGGACCAGCTTTACGTCGACATTCGTACGATATCCAAATCTAATAAAATCCCTTGAAAATCCAGTGGAATTCCAGTAAATCTGATGATATTTCCTGAACTTCTGAAAAATTTACTAAAATACTACAGTAGCTTTCGAAATTCCTTATAATCATTAAAATACTCAAATATCTAATCAAATTAATTGAAATCCCTCAAGAGTCCCTTGAAATCGTTTAAAATATCCTGAATCCTTCACAGAATAAATAATAAATATTAACGGAACTAAATAGAAATTTATACCTCAAAAATAATTACAGGTTTCAATTTCCATTCGTATTTTCATTCAATTTTCCATTTTCAAGTTTTACGAGCCCTGTAAGCTGCGCTTTTTCCGACCTGTGCGCTTTTTTCAGTTTGACAGTCTTTTTCAGCTCGTGAGCTTTTTTCGGTTCACGAGCTGTATATGAAAAGCTTGTGCAAATAGGGTCGACTTTGTGCGGTAGTGAGCTTTTATACAACCCTAATTTTTATAAAATAATTCCAAGTCATTTAAAATACACTAAAATTTAACAAATTTTTAAAAATCCCTTAATATTTCATAAAGCTCACAAAAATTCCCTGGAATCTTTTTAAATACCCTTGAATCATTAAAATTCTTTAGAATGTCTTCAAATTCTCAAAATCTATTCTGAATTCCTTAGATTTTTTTTTAAATACCCTAAAATCTTTAAACTTCTTTAAAATATATGGAAATATTTTCAAATCCCTCCAAAACTTCAAAAACCCTCAATTCTTGTAAATAAATTCTTCGAAATCCATACAAATAACATCAAATCTTGAAATCTGGTAAAATTACAGAAAATTTGATGGTATTGCTTGAAGTCCCTTGAAATATTCGAAGTCTTGATTAAATCACTAAAATTCTTGGAAATTTGATCAAATCCATTAAAATTTCTCCTCTCAGTGCAAAGTCAATGGCGTATAATCGAGACCCGCTTTAAAGATGGCGCTGTAAAGCGCAGAATCTCACTTTCTGTAAAATAATCTCGCAACGGTGTAACTTGTGACTTACACATTTTCTTGACATCTAAAACGCACCTACCTCCTCTATGTCATGGTAAAACTATCCTTTTAATCGCCGAATTACTGTGGTGCATTGAGTGCTTCGTCATTTCTACGCAGATCTTTCTGTTTGACCGTTCAAGGTCGGTATTCGACCATTTGATGAGCCCAGGGAAGTGCGTGAGGACAAGGTGCTGATTGCCCTGATCTTGTTTGCCAAGTTAAGAGAACTCTTCAGAACTAATCTGAGTCTTGTAGTGAAGGAAGTCGTTAAGCTTTCCTTAATTATCGTATGCTGAATATCCTTAGATTCGAGAGCACACAAGTATGTATATGACTCGCCCTCAGCTATTTCCTTGGTGTCATTCTCGTGTTCGTTCTCTAGCCCTGCGGACCATAATTCTCCTGTGGTTAAAAGCACTGTTCTGCATTTACGTAGTCCGAACTCCATGTGGATATCATTGGAAAACTGCTTTGTGACGTCGACCGCATGCTGCTGTTTGTGGTCTGAACTAGCGTATAGCTTCAGGTCATCCATATATAGAAGATGGGGGGTCAGTTAATGGCTAACCTCATGATCATGTATTTTGAACCCATGAGACATACTATTTAGTTTTCTACTCAATGGGTTTAACGTTAAACAGAGCCACAATGCACTGAAGCAGACTTCTTGAAAGATACCCGTCGTAATGTGTGTTGGTTGTCCATGATCAATATACTTCATTCTTGTACCACAAAACATCAACGCACCACTTAGAAAGTCAATGATACGTGAGCCGATTTTGTAAAATTTGAAGAATTCAAGAAAATAGTCATGTGGTGGTGACGGCAACGCTTTAATCTAGTCAATGTGTGCCATGTGTAAGTTTCTTTGATTTTTGAGACCTCGCGTCATTGCAACAGCGTCTACGGTGACTAGATCTTTACTGTTTTGCGAGTTTCTACAACATAATTTTTGTTCTTCTGTAAGGATGTCATTATACTTGCAGTTATAATAATATGCATTATCAGCAATGATAGCTGTTAGGCATTTATAAATTGTTGAAAAGACGCTATCAGCAAAAATTCAGGTTGATTTTAAATGTCCAGTTTTATTAAGCAACATGTACGTAGTACCTTTGAAGATAAAGCCTGGCATCAGATCTAGGCGTTCGATGATCTTTTAAAAATATCTTGCCATTGCAGGATGCACGCTCGTCAGGTACTTGTTCCAGAAATTGTGAACCATGCCCGCACCTAGGGCTTCCCAGTTATTTGTTCTTTTCAGAACCGCTAAAACTTCTGAGACTGTGATGTTAGTTAACTCTCTTTCTTTCTCTAGTTGGATCCACGCCTGTCGATATTGCTTCTGTTTGTGTCTTTCCGGCTATTTTTTACACTCAGTTCACGGTAGATCCTCCATTCATCTGCCTGAAAGATTCGATTTTGCTGCCTTCTTGCACTACTTTTCTTGCACCGTCGCAGTCTAGCAGTAAAAACATCAAATCTCTGCCATTTGGTCGATGATTTTAGTAACATGTTGTATCAACTTCCTGGTTCTATTACCTTTTTTATATTGAGTCAATTGACGCAATTTTCACCTTACTTTGCTGACATATATATCCAACCGTATTTTCCATTGTGGATCTCGATCCCTTCCTGGTGCAAAGACTGCATTTGTAGGCCTAGTTCTGTCGCCCAACGTTCTAACGGCTGACATAGCTACACAATACACAAGAGTTTGCACCTATAACGCAGTTAGTGTCGCGTTCAAATCCATAGGTAGAAACTTGCTGTTCAGGTGTTTCATTAGTGCTCGCAGATCGTTTGTGATGTACATCTTGGAATAGAATGCCTTTCCATTGGTTCTAAATGTCTGAACTCTAGTAAACCACAACTAAAATTCCTTTCAAAGTGCTGTAGTTTGTCTGGGATTTCGCTGTTTATATCAACGCTTGTTATATCTGGATGTGGTTCTAGTGGAGCCGGTACTTGATGTGCTTAATCCCTAGCATCTATTCCTTTAGCTTCATTCGGATCTTTTTTGGCTACATCTTCCAGAGAGAGTTCATCAGAAGGAAGCTCATGTTCTACTTCTCTTTCGATGGAAGATATTTCAACAGCCGAAAGCAATTTGTTCACAAATATCAAGCGTTTTCGGCCTGCTAGATTCTGCTCATTTATTCTTGTGGCTAGCTCTGGATACTTGAGTAGGAACAGTCGATGGTGTTCTCTTCTCACAATTTGCCCACTTTTGTCTGCCACAAAAAAGGCACATAACATCTCTGCTCGTATGGTACGTCCATTTTAATAGCCTTCTTGATTGCTGAACCTCTGCTTCTGCCTCTGGTCGAATTAGGCCATCTGCCTCTGAAGGATGTGGTGGTACTGGATCATCCTCAGGTTGAACCAAATCAACCTTACGTTTGATTTCCATTGCTCGGTCTTCTGCAGACTTCTTCCTGAAGTTGTATCTCTTTTGCTTTTGGATTCATACTTCGCGCTTTCATAATAGAGACGCAACAATTCCTCTTTCATTGTGGTATCCCACTTGATGCTCTCCCACGGTATTTCTGTTGAGGTGGTTGGATGCAAATTGCTAACGCTAGCCAAAGCATGTCATTAACGGGTTCTGGTATTCCTCTTAGTTTGTTTCCTCTTTGTTCTCTGTCTGTCTGGCATAGGAAACCCTATCAGTGTCAATGCTATAGTCAACATAGCCTTCAAAGTCATGAGAGGAAAGCTCAATCCTCAGTTCACGCGTCGTCATGCTTTTTGGGAATGAAGGACTTCATAGGACCTGTACAAGGCGATAAAATGAGGGGGAGGGGAAGGAAGTGGGTATATTTTTCAATTAATCAAGAATTTCAGTGTTGTTTATTCAAATAACATGTTCGTTTCGCAACACTTCTCTGACCCAGGTCGTTCATAAATCTCTCTATAAAGCACTCCAGACCCCCCCCCCCCCCCGAAATTTAGGAAAATTCTTTTAAACCGCATGGAATTTTGTTAATCCTGTAAAATCCACTCGAATATTTTTGAATCCCATCAAATCTTTAACAATCTCTGAAATCATTTAACTTTTATGAAATCCTTTGAAATTAGAATAAATCTCTTCAAATCTCTTAAAATTGGGAAATAATATTGAAACCTTTAGTTAATTCTTTCTAAATGACTTCGATTGGCTTAATATCTTCTTAGATTAATTACGAAGGCACCTTTAAAATCCATTAAAATTATTGAAATCCTCGCAAATCTTATAAAATCCCTTGGAATCCGTCCAAATTTCTTTAAAATCATTTTAAATATTTATAAACCTTGTAAATCTTTTAAAGTCCCTCGAAATATTCAAAAATATCCTAAAGTTTTGAAAATTCTATGAAATCTTCAGAAATTAAAAAAAAATCTTTAAAATTGCATGTAATTTTTGAAATCCTGTGAAATCTTCTGAAATATTCGAAAACATCTTTATATCTTTGGAATCCTACTAAATACCTTGAATTTTATGCAATTTTTTGCAATTCATAGAAATAGGATCAAATGCTTCTAAATTTGTGATATATGCTGAAATCCGTTAACAATCTTTTCAAATCCCATAAAAATTCTCTGAAGTCTTTGAAATCTTTGGAATTTTCGGCAATTCCTCAGAATCAATAAAAGTGCCTTAAAAGCTTTATGAATCCTATCAAATCCTCCAAACCCCTTATAAATTTCAAGAAATTCCTCACAATACTGAAAATTTTTATTATATCTTCTAAAATTCACTAAAATCTTCAAATAATAATAAATTCCTTAATTAATTCTTGCGAAATTACTTGCAGACGCTTTTAATATTACTCAAGAAAATTATTATTTCATCATTATTGGTATTATAATCATAATTATTCATTATTAATTAAAAACCTTAGAAATCCTTTGAGATTCTTTGGAATCTTCAAATATTATAATATATTATAAATCCCATTGAATCTTCCGAAATTTAGAAAAATCCTTTGCCACTGCATGAAAATGTTGAAATCCTGTGAAATTCCCTGAAATATTCTCAAAAATGTCTTCAAATATTTAAAATTCCTTGAATCTTATGAAATTCTTGGCAATTTTTAGAAATATTATAAAATGAAAACCTAAAATCCCACAAAAATGTTTTGAAATCTCCAAATTCTCTAAAGTCTCTTAGAATCATTAAAAATACCCCAAAACCGTTTAAATTTGATGAAATCCTTGGAAACTCTTATGAATTTGAGAACATTCTTTCTAATTTCAAAAAATTGGATAAAATCGCTTGAGATTACTATGTTGTATACTGCGCAGGAACTATTTTGGTTTTACTGTGATGTTTTTGGCACTCGAGGGCGAGCAAAAAGGGCAGCAATGTATGTACATACTCACTCGATGCTCGTTACGTTAACGAGGGGAGGTTTCATGACACATGCTCGTATATGTGATGGGATGACAGAAAAAAGAAAACATAGGAGAAGTGTATGTATGAGTCGTACTCACGTTACTGAGTGTAATTGTCGTTATTCAGTTGCAGCTGAAAATACAAAGATCAAACGCAAACCGCCCGACTCACCCACCTTTAGTCCCTCAGCTCCCTGGTAGCGAATAAACAGCGAACGAGAAGGAAAATTGACCTGAGTGAAAATAGCGAACTGGAATCGTTACATCGTGTTCGAGTCGTTGGAGAACAAATATTTTCTCCCAGAGATCAATTTTCCGATGATTTTTCTTATTCCCTTTGTAAAGTAGATGCTACTGTCAGAGCATTTTTTAACACTTTCACTTTTCAGAATATTCTTAGTTTTAGACCTGATTCCGATATTTTAGATGCAACAATATTGTGCTACCAAATAACCTATATAAAAAAGGTGTAACGAAATTCTCGAAAATGCGTAAATAGTGGTGTTTCCGGTTCAAATCCGGGCTGAGGCAGATTTTTTTCTCGTTTCTCCAGAAAACTATTTCACCAGTAATCGGCAAAATCTAACATCACAAATTAATTAATCACCCTGGTCGACAAAATAAAATCAATTTTCTAAATTATGTCTACATTCGGTGAATTTATTCGGACTAGAATTAATCAAAAAATTTCACAGGTTACAAAGCTGCAGGTTCGCGTCATCATGTGAATATAGGAGAAACGAGAAATTATCTGCTGTGGCTCCGGTGGCGTAATTGACTAACGCTCTACTCGTGAATAGCGGCGTTTTAGGTTCAAATCCGGGCTAAAGCAGATTTTTTTTCGTTTCTTCAGAAAATGATTTGACCAGTAATTAGCAAAATGTAACATTAGAAATGAAATAAATCATTTGACTTTAAAAATCGAACTTACAGTTATGAACAACTTTAGGTTATGTTATTGTTTTCGCCGGAAATTGATATTTTTCAACAAAATCTCAACAGTTTGATGGTCTATACAGAAAATGTTATACATTAATTCTGAAGTCAAGATATCAATTTTCATCAATTATCAAAATTGTTGTCATGGCTCTTTTTTTCTATTATTTTAAGTAATAGATACCACGAAATATAAACATTTGATATGAATATCAATTATATATTTTGATTTCAAAGATACTTGATACAAGAAAATCAATGTTCTCTAATTTTCTGAAATTGTATATTTCTTATCATGTTTTTTATAGAGGCAAAGTTGATTATTTTGAATAAAAAAACCTTCACCTTTTTTAAAAACAAACTAAAAGTAGATAAAATGTGCTCTTCGAATCGAGTGGACTTTTTACAGGATTACTTTTTTGCTTGGTAATCCTCGGAATTAATTGAAAAAAATGAAGTAGTACTTGACTATTAACGAGAGCTGCTCGCATCGAGTAAAAATTCTGCGCTTCGCATTGATTTAAATTTCGAAACTATAAAAGTTGAATGGAGTTATATAAACCTCTTCAAGTTCTTTATTTGATTTCTTACTCTGGATTACTCTCTCTCTAATTGTAAAGAAGATTTTTTAATTGGCATTATGGTCGAAATTATTTATTATTGTTTTGCAATCAATTTTCTGAAAGATTTTTCAAAAATGAAAATTAGATTGTTATGTTTCGTCCTCGAATGACTCACGGGCCTCTTCAGTAAGACAATTTGAATCAGTCCTACCGTAGCAATTACATTTTATAATTTAATTGGCCTAAATTCCATTATAATGCATATTTTCCCCACAAAAATTTATGTTTGTTGTAAATTTCGTAAACTTCTTAGGTTATATTATTGGACATTTCAGCCATGGATAGGGGCTCAAACTTAATTCTGACTTAATTGATAAGGAATTCTATCTCTATTATGTTATTTTGGTTACACCGCGCGAGTCAAGGCTTGATTTTGATATCGCCGAGCAATCACATATGTAATATAATTACACTGACACAATTCAAAACACTTTTTTATTCAAATAAATGTCAAGAAAACCCGATTTTACACTAAAAATGAGGAGAATTTTTATTTTGTGATTCAAGAAGGAACCTTCTGGTCTGAAATAGCGAAGAAACTAAGACGTTTCTCTGAGTTTTACCGATTCAGCAATACAAAACATAAAATTTTAAATAGAGGTCATAGCTGTTATACACGATAACGTCACACTAAATAAACTTGTACCTAGAGGCCACATGTTGACAAAATTCTATTAGGTTTCTTCCTGCTTGTTTGGAAAACCGGTTGATAGATTCTGCAAAATAAATTCCTGAAAACAATAGCTGGCTTAAAATGAACCAAAAATTTTTTTTTAATAATTGGAGTAAATTAACTGTAAAGATTTCAATGCAGTTTATGTAGGACTGACAAAAAGAGCACTTAGACTTAGGAAAAATGAAC